>JAUELE010266980.1:0-10134 GCA_031471655.1 Diodora aspera | reverse complement strand
CACCAATGGTGCAAGACGACCAACCAGAAGCTGCATCTACTGTTGATAAGAATATGCTGCAAGTGAATGTATATTTTATCTTTGTGCATTGTAATTTGAAAGTACACATCATTGTAAAAACAGTGTTTCAGATCATAATCTGTTACCGGTCGTTGACTGATTGTTTCCTTATCTGGCTAGTCATCTGAATAAATAAGGGAATCAAATTGTACCTTCCGACTTGCTGAGTTTGGTCTGTGACTTAGTACCATACTCTTGTTAGCTTCCAGTCATCGAATTATACTGGTGCATGCTTCAAAAACACTGACACATTGTAAATGTTACTGTGGATTGCTGGATCATTTATTTTGGGCATTTACCTTTTAGTCATTAGGAATTTTGTTGAGTGTGTGAGGTAGGACTTTCGATAAAGTTCAGATGTTGATTTTGGGATGGTGTATTGTATTTAGTGCTTTTACAGTGATTTATATACCTTGGCGTCATTATTCATGTACCCAAGATTGCAGGAAATGACTCGCAGAATTTGAAAAACTTGACGTTGAATATGTGGGGAAAGAGTCATCATTCTACACAAAGTGTTTAGATTTAACTCGCTGAATCAAAATTGTAGATAAAACAGTGGGTTTTTTTCCAGACAATGACAATGATAGTCAACAAACTCGACAAACACATGTACCACCAAACAAAAACACACCAATGATGCAAGCTGACCAGCCAGAGCAATCTACTGTTGGTGAGTACACACAGAAACAATATCACCCCATTATCCTAAGGATACTTTCCCAAGCTTCAATTTTAATTCTCAAAGCTGCTTGGGGATTTTAATATAAGAAGAAAACCTTCGGTGTATTACCGTTTTATGGACAAAAGGCTTGAAAGTCCCAAGGAATTAGTAAAAATACACATGGCTAAAAGATATTTTAGGGACATTTCTTCTAAAATTATTTTCTCAATTGTTGTTAATTAAATAAAAAGATATTTCATGGGTGGAATTGAGAGTTGAGTAGAATTAGAGTTGCATTGCAATTCAGAGTGTTTTGCCACAATTAGTCCACGTGTAGAGTGCCCCTTCAATGTTTTATTAATTTTCCATAAAACGATACTTTGTCATTTAAATGATCTTCCTTTTACTCTTTGCAATTTTAATTTCAGACACTGAGGATGATTTTACAGATTCCAGTGGATCGCAATATATTCCAGCTGTGAATGAAACAGTTGAGGATAGTTGGCCATCAGGGAAAGAACCACGGATAGACGAGAAGAACGTGCAGATGTTTTGCAACTTCTGAACAATGAGTGGCATGTAAAGGTGACAAAACTTGCCAGATTAACATTGAACGAACTGCGGTTCAACAGAGACAAGTGTTTGCCTGAGCCAAATGATTTGCAGAAACTCAACGACCACTTGCGCAGGGAAAGTTCAGACTTAGAAATGCGTTTGGAACCGACGTATGAAGTATACAGAAGGGCTTGTGTTTTGTGTCAAGCCAAGTTGATTGCCTATAACAGGCGCCGATCAAGTCCAAGCCCTCAAGCAAGTTTTTATTCTTAGCTGCATGACCGCCTTTGTGTCGCTCTAACACTAGAAGAATAGCACAGTAGATAAACTGTCACGTTTACAATTAGTTTAGTCATTATTCAAAGCTAATGATCGCGTGTGTTTTTTTTAACCATTCGGTACGAACACTGTTACAAATTGAAAATGCTGCGGTTCTACTAATACCACAGTAAACCGTTTCACCCCTGTGAATTACTTTATATATGTGTGTGTGTGTGTGTGTGTGTGTTCTCTTTACATTTTAATAGACTGTCAGTATATTCTCGGAGGGGAGTTGGGGTTACAACAATAGACATGGAATTAACTCCAGATTTGACCACATTTGAGAAGAAACCGGTGGAAAGCCAAGAAGTAGTGGACGTTCGGGGAGAAGTATATATGATTGCTCTGCCGTATTTGGTTCCCTGTGAGGTGATGATCTAGCACTGAAAAGAATCCTCCTACTTGATGAAAGAACCGTTTTAAATGAGGCTGGCTGAACCATTCGTCAAATACTGTTTTTGCTTTAATAATTTCTTATTGGGCGGACTCCTAGTCGAAAGGTTTTATGTTTTAATCCCGCTGGGTCTCGTGTTGCTCGGAGACAGGAGCCCCCCCCCCCCTCCCCGTCCCTGGAACCAGCGTGACGATATGGTTGAAAAATGACAATGACATTAATCCAGAGTCAGTCACTAACTCCTTCCTTTCTGGATAATAATCCACTAAACCAGCACAATATGTTTGTATGTTGCAAATTGATAACAAAAGTAAAAACTTGGAACGAAATGTGTATGAGTTATAAGGTATCTATTGGATGTAACTGTTCATTAATTTAAAGAAAAGGTGTTGATTTATGAAATTTTGAGGCATATTTCCATCAGTGCCACCACTTCAACGAGGAGCCCACTTCAGTGTACCCTCAGGATTGGTGCTGTGGTTTCAGCTTGACACCCAACCGCAATGGTGTTGTAAAAACACCACCAAGCTACGTTTTGTTCTGCTGGAAGACTTTTGCCTCTTTGTAACCACTATGGCACTATGGTTGAAATATTACCCAAAGTCTCACAAAACACCAAACTAGCTGACTGGCACCTGTGTACAGTTTATAAACTTGGTAACTTGATAATTACTATCAGCTGCAAACCAAAAAACCATGCAGATGATTATAGTGTGATAATATTTTTGTAAAGCTGGAAGTGTTTTACAGACTCTTGGAAGTTAAGGCCTATTTTTCACTCGTTGAACATACACATATACATAAATACATATATATACATAAATATATATATATATATATGTGTGTGTGTGTGTGTGTGTGAAGCTCACGTTATTTACAAGGAAATCATTACCAGCCCTGTATTGCCCACAAAATGACAAAACTCTGGTGCTGTAGTGGCTCTTTTGTTTATGGGCTACGATTAAGAAGAAACGAAGAAAAAACATCAACTTCAGGGATGAACATACAGAAATGGACATGTGAAGAGGAACAGGAACTGCGAATACTGTTCAAGAAATGTTTTGAAAATGGGACTTGCCCCGGTGACTATCATGAACAACATGTGCAAATGCTCCATATGCTGAAAAAATTATGAATTTCCGATTTGGGGGAACATTTCACTTACAGCAAAGTTTCCGAACTTATAATCAACTCCTGGATTAAATTTGCTCCTGACCTTTAAGGCAATTAGTCAGTAGTGACAATACTGCATGAAAACACCCTTTCTCAAATATGCTCACTCGGCTACTCTCTGCAAACCTTAGAAACGCAAAGTCTTATATATCTGTTTATGCTTATATCAGGTTTGACTTCTAACTTCTTTTGAGTAGTATATTATGATGCTCGAAAACAGCTTTAAATCTCATTTAACCGATGAGCACAAATTGAAAAGAGTACGACATTTTGAACACATGAAAAAATTGATACAAATTTTCAAGTGCTATCCTCCTGGGTGGCACCTGAGATGGATGGATGATTTCATTAATCAAGCTGTGAATCCGTTTCGGAAATGCACCACCATTATCATGATGTTCGATACTTTAAATTTGTTTAATGATTATGAATAGCCGATGCCTCATGAAACAAAGTAGCCATCGTACATCATAAATGGCGACTTCCTGGATTGACGAGTAATTACACAGGAACTAGTTAAAAGTATAGGAGTGCGACGCTCGCTGCTATCACCAATGACGCCCCTGCATGGGGTTTCATGCCTTCACCTGCCAAGTACCTCCAAGATGTCCACGTACGCATGTTGTCCGGGCCATCAGAGCGTTAGTAATGTGCACCGACAGCTGAAATGTCGGTGGTGACGAATGTGATCGCTCAGCCAATGCATCCTGACCGTCGTGTCCTTGCTACCTGCTGGCGCACTTAAAGTTGTAATTAACGGAAGAACGATCTAAAGTTCACCAAAAGGCTTTTAGCAAGAGTTAAGATTTTGTAACGTAGATGACCCTGTTGGTTCTTCATTATAATTGACAGCAAGGTGTTTATACAACGGTGAACAGGTCTGAAGTTACGAACAATGGACAGGTTAGCCATCGCCAAGGAGTATTGACCTTGCGGTTCTGAGCTGAAGGGTTGAATAAGATATAAACGGTGGAGTTTCTTTTTACGAACACATCGGATGAGTGGCCTCTATACCTTCTGGAATGTTTTCTCCTAACGAACAGTAGATATGCTGCAAGTCTGGTCAGGAAATGAATACTGGTGCTTCATTCATCGCCTGCAGCTTCACACGATCGACAGACCCCACGTGTGAAATAAAATCGTCCGGCATCATATATGTTGCGAAAGAAGGACTTGGTACGTGACACTACTTGTTTACATTAGACATCTGAAATTGTGTTCCGCTTTTCGCCCGTAATATCGTTTACACACCCACACACAGGCCGGAAACGAGAATGCTGAGGTGTAGATTTGCGTTTTTATTCAAGGCACGTGGCCGTATGACGTCATTTGCTCACTGACCGTTTTCATCCAATCACATATAGTTTGTAGACTATGCTGCAAGTTGAAGTCGGCATCAGAACTTTTGTTTCATAAAAATATGCGAGCTTCTAAAATGCTGTCGATATTTTAGGGTGATGAGATATCGCTGCATATGCAAGATTGTCTAGTACAGAGAAGATGCCGACCGGTGTTCCAACCCTGGACTGTCGGAGAATAATGTCAAAAATAAACATCAACAGCTATTTGTTATTAATAACCAATATATGGAAAAAGTACTAACTGTAATATTTCGATGGCTTGATATATCTATCACGACGTTTGACGATCAATTTGTTGAAACAATGCACATTCTGAAGTAGACTTTTGTCAAGACCCTGAGTCAAAGTATAGAAAACTGAACACCTTACTCTACTATAGCCATCTCTACTTTGGCCTGCTTCAGGCAAAGCCAGAACAGGCAATAGAGTCCCAAGCATAATAACCTGCCTGTCACGTTACATAAACTTAAGGCACTTAACAGTCTTAGGGTCTTGACAAAAGTCTAATCCATTGACATAAGGGGATAAACAGGAAGCATGGACTGTTCAGTGGTGCATTAGTCAAGACATAAATGTATTAGAACCATTGATACCATGATGTTCACCTCTTCCGCTATGACATTTTGTCCAGAATAATTAATTGTGAAAATAGTTGCTTGAAAGAATACAGTCCTAGCAAACATATTTCTGAATAATAATGTATGCCATTATCTTGCAAAACGAATCTTGTAAAACCCCTCCAAGTGGTAGTTCGACCAAAGAGCTTTTCAAAATGTCTCTGTTTGACTTAATTATGCTGTCTTCGTTATAGCGTTCTGTCTATTGTTTTATATGGTTTCATCCAGACAGATACTGCAAACTTACACGCCCGTTTAAAGGACAAAACCTGTATACACAATAGTTTCGGTTTCTTTCCAATTGACAGCGTGATTACACTCTGATTTCCCCTATATTTAAAGAACTTTACAGCCTTAGGGTCTTGATAAAAGTCCAATCCACAAGCAACAGAGGATAAACAGGAAGCATGAATTATTCCTTGCTGTTTTTTCGTTATAACATTCTGCCTATTGTTTTATATGGTTTTCATTCAGACGGTCACTGTAGACTTACACGCCCTTTTCAAGGACATAACCTGTATAAGAAATAGTTTCGGTTTCTTTCCAATTGACAGCCGGACTATCATGATTAAATGTTGCTTGCCAGTGGCATAGGTTTAAAGCTTTGGACAGGTTGCTGGCACTAAACCGGTCATGTCTATTTTCTGACGACCCATTATACGACACCCCATTACTCAAATTAATACTATCACGTGCAGAAGTTCTTTATTACATTTCAGAGAAAAGAGAAATGTCAGTAACATTGTTATTCCGTGACCCAAAGATTGCTCGTGTTACCGAGGGTATCCAATCCAGTGAAGATAATATGTAAAGATGTAACGGTTATGTATATATAATATTGAATGTCTGTGCAGTGGACAACACGTATAAGGGAGCGACGATTTGATTTTTTTCGATTTTGAAGATAATTCATTTTGGCAGACAATTTTGGAGAAAATAAATTGATTGCGCGAGCCAAGAGTAAAATATATATCGATTGCAGAGATATATACGTTATGTTTAGATTTCTTCAGAAAAAAAGTTATAAATGTATCTGGAATGTTTTTGCTCCTTTGGGGAGACAAAAATTCTAGTTAACTTTAATCTTCCCTTTCAACTATACTGCCGGGCAAAAGAAACAATGCCAAATGATTTCAGTTATTTTCCTTTACGTCTTTCTGTCATAGCTGATCAAAAGGATGCAATGATTTCAACGATTGTAATTTGAGTGACATCATATCGTTGATAAAACTTCTTAATCGTGAAAGGATATCTCTTGTATATCCAACGCAATTGTAAAATTTATTCGGTAGTCTCTCAAAATCTTGGTATCGTTTCTTTTGCCCGGCAGTGTATATTTTATGATCCTGAAATTATATTTAAAATCAAACGTAACCTTAATAACAAAAACGTATCTTTGCCCAAATATATAGTTTGATGCCAAATATCTAAGAACAAGAACTGGCTAATGTCATGAGACAACAAAACAGTTTTCCAGAAAAGCATCTTGCAGCTTCTTCCACCCCTAAAATGAACTGGTCGCTGCCTAATGACTAACTCCGATATAATTTGTTCACACCCTGCATCGTTTTAGCTTAGTTAATTTAATGGTTCTCAAATGACAGTTAAGCGAAACCCTGCAACTGCTAAGAGAGGGATAGCAGATTATGTAAGATTGTTCTATCGTTGAAAAGCAAAGAGTGAAGCACTTTCTGTGGGATATGACTCAGTTCCTTATTCGCCTGGAAAACCTCTTCAGTGTTGATGTAATTTCGAGTGACTTGAGGCAAATAAACGGAAATACGTGCTTTGGCGCAATCGTCCAAGACACATGTCAAACTCGAGATGCACACTTATTCGGACATGTGACAAAATATGCCGGAAATGGACCGTGTGTCACCGGAAATGGCATTTCCTTTCTAAACGGTGCTCTTGCTGCATAGGGGTCGTCTTGATAAAGATCTTGCTGGGGATTACACTCTTGAATAGCTATGGTTTATTTGAATCATTATCACTGGAAAGCATTTAATGTCGCTGAAATTTCAAGAAAAGTCAACACATCTGTCCGGAAACCAAGCTGAAATCAGCTACCCTTTGTTAAAGTTACGCAAGCGGGACTATTAGAAATCACTCAGTTCTTGTTGCCTAGCGTTTATCGGTTTTTGTCATGAGTTATTTAAACATTTACTTCACCAGCGCGTTGTTTATTGAGCCAACGGGTGTTGTTTGTAACGTTACAATATTGTCACTGTTGCGGCATTAGTGAAATACAAATACATCCCTTGGTTTGTTAACGTTGGTCTTAAATAGGGCATGGCATTTCTGCAGGAGTTTCAGATTAACGTTAATTTGCAAGTAAGCCGGGAAATGAGGTGGAGAAAGTAACTTTAATATGAGGTAAGCATTATGATCTTTATGTATGTCAGTGTTTATTTCATAGATGCTGGTCCCCATACCATTTCAGAAACCAGATAATCAAACTCTGATCAGTAAATCGCCACTATTGTTTAGTGAATGCATCACTTTTTTTCTACGAAGGAAGTAAGATCTTAGATGAAAGTAAATCATGTCATTATACATGTATGTACATATAGACGTTGGTAGAATTTTATCCGGGACATTATGTAATCATAAAGAATATTTTCTACTGACTTGTTTATAACGAGGGCTGACACTAATATTCTTGACATACAGTTCGATTCAGTTGCCACTGATCAAGACCTGATATCAGAATAAATTAATGTAATTTTAATTGGATTCAAAGTATTGTCTTCAGGGGTCCTGATAAACTTTCTATTTACGGTGCTTGATTCGGCTCTCAAATACATAAAGAACACCAAATCTAATAAACTTATCACTTATTCGGATTCTCCATGCTGTCGTTTAGTGCATTCAAACAGACCTGGAGATATGTGAGAATGTCCACATTGGGGATAAAATAAAAGGTGTGAAGTTCGGAACTGAATGCTTGCAATAATGTTCAGGCCACAAGTACTTATGAGTCTCAATCCTATCATACTCTTTTGGTGTGGTAGAAAGGACGAAAGATGAAATTGGGGGTCTCGGCCGATCGACACGAAGGATCATGTAAGACAATAGGGTATATCATCCACGATCCTTACGTAATCGTTTATATTTGCGAATCAGTTCTGGGGGACATCGTGTGATTAATGTGGAGGTTCTACATAGTTGTTTTACATACAAAATAGGTGTGTGCACTTTTGCACACAGTTACTTGACTGATACTAATCGTGTCTGTTCTCATAACCAGAACAGGACGTTTTTGTGATTATTTTATACGTACACGGGCTGTTGGACTTAAGCGTGAGGTTGTTGTCGATTTAGTTAAAACCTCTGTCGTCCTAAATGGCACAGAGATATGAGTCAAGCCAGAGTCAGTATTTTAAGGACCAGCTTTCGTGGTAACCATTGCACCGAGTATATGTGCAGTGTGAATTGAACAGTATTAAGTCCTTCTGAAGCCCGTACCTGGATAAAATAGGCTCGTCTGAAAAATGGGGCCGATGACCTTCTCTTTGTAGCCCAGGATAAGTCTTTCGCAACCCGTAACCGCTAAGCAATTATTCTCGGTGAGAATGAAATTTAATGTCGTTCATGTAATCGATGTGGTGAAACCGCCCAGCATCGTGTGAGCGCATGCCCGGCTTTGGCACAAACCTCTTATTTAAAGAGGCATGACGGTGTGACAGTCTTTTACTACTGTCTCTGCCATGCCTGTGGTTTTGGTGCAGAGGTCTATGCTTGGTATGCCTGGAATGCTATGTCTAGTATTTGAACACGAATCTTTCAAGGTTGTCTAGAATAAGTCCTTTTACGGCTTGCGCATACTTGAATTCAACAATCGGATTTTCTTCATTTTGATAAATGCAATCATAATGTTTGTGTTTTTGTCCCTTTGGACAGTAATGTTGAAAAGAAGCTCGAGGGAAAGCTTTCCAAGTATGCCGACTTGGAGTGTGAAATCACTCGCATGCATTCCCATGTTTACGGCTGTCCGACTCCCCTATGATTTGGTCCCTCTTGATCCGAGAAATCAAATCAGAAATATCCCGAAGTGTTGGGAAGCCATATTTTGCAAAGATTTTCTTGGTGGGTTCGACTTGGCAGCGCTTCCTGAGAGCCAGACCCATTCGCTGTTTGGGTTGTGTACTGGTACTGATAACTAGTTAGACTCCATACACACGTGTATACTCAAAGCGCTACAATGTTACCCTGATCATTGGAAGAGTGTACAACCACAAGAGTCCTCAGAGAGTATTCAGACTATAAATATGCTGAACGCTTGAAGGTTAGCGTCACAATGCCATCGTTCCAGGTACTTAATTTTCAGCTCAGTTGCGAGCGAATCCAATTGCCAAAAGGGGACGCCACTGGCGTTGCTAGTGTCATAACAGGAGGTAGGGTTAAACCTGACAACCGGCCACCCATCCACCTATTATTTGGGTTCGATGTTGTTCAGCTTTCTCACACGTGTGACCCACATGCATTCCACTCACCTAAACTCAGTTTCCACAGCATTTTTGGCTGATGACTGTTTCGCCACGAGAACTTATCACAGAAGATTTATCATAGTCACTTTATATAAAATACGTTAGTCATACGGTATCTTCCCTTTAAACCCTCTTGATATAACATGATTTACGTTCAGAGATTCCGTTGCAGGTCTTCTTGACTTCTTGAAAATGGTTCTTTTAATACTGTATATTTCCGCTCCAGTAGGCGTGTGTAAGTGCCATCCAAACTCGTGGTTGATCCTGATGAACTGCACCCATTTTGGTGACATCAAATGTATCTGAAAGTAGTAATACAGTATGGTCCCGTGAAATTGGCATGGTACATAAATGTCCAAAAGAAGAAAAATAGTGAGCACAGCTCACGCAGATACCCCCGCAGCCAAATGAATAGTGCAGTTGGTTTTGTCTGAGGCAGCTACAACATGTCAGGGAATCCAATGGGACCCAAGCTTTAAGATGAAAAACATGAATAAAT
>JAUELE010266970.1:0-10134 GCA_031471655.1 Diodora aspera | reverse complement strand
TCGATTTGCGATCTCACACATATGTGTGATACGGAAAATCTCACACGGGGTTCCCACCAACGGCAGTGTGAGAAATTTAGATTCCTATTTTTTATTGAAAATTCTTCATTTTTGGGGCATTTTTGGAGCAATATTCCTAATTGCACCATCTTGGGGTTGACATCTCTGGTATTAGTGCGACAGGCTATTTTACACAAGGAAAGGTTTAGAGATATTAAATTTCTGTTCTCTAGCAATACAATCACTATGTGTGTGTGTGATCAAGCTCTCTGTCACTTAGTATGAGTGAAAGATTATGCTTGAGTTTACAAGCCAACAGTCAAACTATTTTCATCAGTATAATCCAGGTTTTCTCATCTGTTTCATTTGTTTGATAAGGAACAGTATAAGTCACATATTTTTCATCTTTGCATTTCATGTCGAACATTTTAATCAGGTTTGGCTGTAAAGAATTGTTTCCCTAAGGTAAACTTATGGAGACAACATTGCAGTTCTTTCCAACCTCGTTGTTTCACCTTGTCCACGGCAGCTGACTATCAGAATTTTAATGAAATTTTAATGACATATTTTTACTGAATTTTTCATTTGGTACTATCTGCTGTTTCTGTCTTAATGTACAAGACAATTTCTTCTAATTTTTGTCACGATTTATTACATCTAATAGACTTGCATTTGTGCCAACCAGAAAACTGCTGTCTTGTTCAAGTCTGATCCATGTTACTTGGTTACAGCCTTCATTTCTCTTGTTCCCATGGCAACACTGCTGTTACTGTTACCATAGTAACAGCTGTCAGGAGGACTTGAGCTTAATGTTGAAGGTTTCTTGTTTTCTGGAGTTATGGCCATCGAGTTTGGGATTCAGCTACATGATCAAGATGTCATCAGTGTCACACCACGAACAGCTCAGAATGAAAGTTGATCTGTATTCATACGCAGGTGAGCATGTTTGGTCTTGGAGGGGTAATGACACAATACCCGACAGGTTTGAGGAGCTTGAGGCTACTTTGAACATCCTCCACAACCCCGGTAAAGGCAAACAAACTATTGCTGACTCAGCTATTGCCCCAACAATGAGCATTTTGCTTGGGAATCCACGGTGGGGGCGGGGGATGCTACCCTCCCTCCCTCCCCTAACCGACTTGTACGCCTGGGTCAGTAATCATGTTTTTCTCCATTGAGTTTATGGCAGATTTTCTGCTGGTTAATAAAGTAAAACAAAGGTTATTTTGGATTGATCTCAATTTGAGGTAGCCTACGCCTGAAAAGGTTGAGTAAGAATTCTTTTGGGGGGAAAGATTGCGTAATACTGCATTCAGTCAAAATTACAGTCCATCATGCTATAGCTGAAATGCTGCCCAAAGCGATGTTAAACACTATTTTCTCTTACTCAAAATATAACCTTCAATGTGACCTGAGACAGTGTCCTCAAGTGACTATAAAGCTGGGAATCTGAGTGTATAGTCCGTGGACATTATGAAGTAGCAGTGGAGAATGCTCGATTGTTTCCTTGTTTGCCGTGACCAGATGAAAAACAGTTTGTGGCAAATTTGTTAGTTTAATTTTTTGGAGAAAATGTGTACATGTCATCACTAGATTGCATACCAGCTGTGAAACTGTACGTGGTGGGTTGATGATGGTCCTAGGTAACATTGTTATACCTTGTTCTATAGTTTATGCTTTGTTGTTTGTTACTGTTGTTTGTTAATGAAATTCGTTCCCATGAGAAATAATTGTACTACATAGAAACTGGCGTTAAGTTGTGTGTATGTGGTAAGTTGTGTGTATGTGGTAAGTTGTGTGTATGTGGTATGACGTATGGTCAGTTATGTGGTGAGGTAAGTCGTAACAGCGTCCCTTCAGGTGCATCAGTGTGTTCAGTATGAGGCAGCATCAATATCTTGCAGCTAGATAAAACTATGTCAAGCGACACTGTTTCTATGTGTGAGAAAAAAATAGCCACAACTGGGTTTTAAAATATCAGTTAAATGGTTACCGTTTGTTTTTAACAGAGGAAGGTTTGACACTTTTGTCTGTCTGTTTGTTGGCTATCAAGCGGAGAATTGTGTAGACGGAGAACTGGTTTGTGTGGACAGCATAGACAGAGTTCAGATCCGGTTGAAGTGTTGATCTGTGTGACTGTACAGGTGTGTTGTGTGTCACAGAACTGTAAATAGTGAAATTGTGATGTCCAGAAATGAGATTGGAAATTGGTGGAAAAAATTAATCCTATGCATGAAATAAAATACACATATTTTTTATCAATCTGTTCTAAAGCGAGCCAGTTATTTTTGGATTGCAAATTGTCCTCTATCGATTGATCTCAGTTTCTTTCTGACAATCTGAATTTCTGTCAGTGCTCTATTTGCTTCTTTCTTAAATTTTAGCTAAAGTTGGTCTGTGTACCTTTTTTGTAAGAAAATACCGCATAAACCTGTCTACAGTTGAACAGTGTGCTCCCGAGTCGTTTTGATTGTAGTGTTCTGGAATGGAGCTTCTGTATCAGTGAGGGCAGCTCAGTCGTTGTGCGTTCACCTTCTAACCCAAGGCGAGGGTTTGATTCCCGCCATAGGGAGCTCAGCATGTTTCTCTGCAGCAGTCTTAAGGCCTCCCCCACTGAATTAGCGCGTTGACAGCAGAAAATTGCTCCTGTTGATTTATGATAAACACCCCACACTGAAGCAGCGCGTTGACAGCAGAAAATCGCTCCTGTTGATTTATGATAAACACCCCACACTGAAGCAGCGCGTCAGCGTCCACATTTTTGAATCGCAAAAAAAAGTGATTTTTGCTGCTTGACGCACCGACACGCCGGTGAATCCCCTATTTGTGATGATAATTCCATCCAAAACACATAGTAGAATTAACAACCAGACTATTTCAGTCGACAATTCAACAAAGAATGTCAATGAAAAATACTTCATACTTCAAATACAAAAGCATCGTTGTCTTTATGATATATATACTACACATTAAAAGAGAAAAACACCTACCAAATATGAAAATTTGATAATTTTGAACAGGTATTGGCGAAAAAGATGTTTAAATGTCCACTCTTGCCTGATGTCCTTGGATCGTAGTCGCCCCGCCTCAAGTGCATATAGAATACATTAACTAATGCATATACCCCCGGTATACATGCAGGGTGTCGGAACAACGCAAACGTTTTATTTGTTTTGGTTCGTAAATTTCCAAGGTTCACGCATTTAGAATCAGAAACATTTGACTTTGTTTGAGAAGAATGAAATAATTCTGAAATTCTACCTTGCTTTTTTTTCTGAATAATCGTGGTCATCTATGGTCTGAGGTCGGAAAGAGAAGGCCAATTTATAACTGTGACTGTACAATAGAACAAATAATAACAGATAGAGGTTACTTTATAACTGTGACTGTACAATAGAACAAATAATAACAACAGATAGAGGTTACTTTATAACTGTGACTGTACAATAGAACAAATAATAACAACAGATAGAGCTTACTTTATAACTGTGACTGTACAATAGAACAAATAATAACAACAGGTAGAGCTTACTTTATAACTGCGACTGTACAATAGAACAAATAATAACAACAGATACAGGTTACTGAAAAAGAATTGGTGCATTATATCGACATTGTGATTTATTTCTATTGTGAAACTTCTATGGTAATATGTAAAACATTCCAAAGTGTGCTCGTCCAGAAATGTAGTTGAAAAAAATTAAGAAACATGTACATTTATAGATTTGTCATTATGTTCGTTCAAAAAGTATATGCGGGGTGTATAGTCTCTTTGCCTATATGTCAATTACGACCTGGAATATTTCCCCTAAACATATCTGAAAACAATGCATTTCAGGTATTATCTGGTGAATTTGGCACGTGGATGCGTTGCCGACACACTGCTTGCGCGCTGCGCTGCTGACATGCTGCCACAGTGAGGGGAGGCCTTTAGGTTTGAAGCCTGTGCCGGTCAGTGGGTGGTCTTCATCTTTCTTTTGGTAAGGCTGGGAATGGTGCCTCTATTGTGAATCTGTCGATATGTGAAAACCTCTTTTCTTTAATTGTCCCTCACTCACTCTGGTGAAAGTTTTAAGGAATAAAAGCTATAGTTAATTAAAAAAAATGAATGTATTAACAGTGTGAGATGTTGATGCTCTAACCTTGGATTTTGCTATTCTAGAGTTTGCAACTACTCTATCCCATTTCTGATTGTTGATGTAGGCTAGAGTTAAACACTTTGGTCATGATCTTGTTCCTTTGTTCCAACTTGAGGTCTGACTTGTACTTCGGAAGCAGCTTGTATCTGTAGCAGTGATGAATGGCGTGTATTCAATGGGCTTGTGTCTGTGGCAGTGATGAATGGCGTGTATTCAATGGGCTTATATCTGTAGCAGTGATGACTGGTGTGTATTCAATAGGCTTGTGTCTGTGGCAGTGATGGCTGGTGTGTATTCAATGGGCTTGTGTCTGTGGCAGTGATGACTGGTGTGTATTCAAGCAGCTTGTGTATGTGGCAGTGATGGCTGGTGTGTATTCAATGGGCTTATATCTGTGGCAGTGATGACTGGTGTGTATTCAAGCAGCTTGTGTCTGTGGCAGTGATGACTGGTGTGTATTCAAGTGGCTTGTGTATGTGGCAATCACCCACTCTCCCGCAGCATCACAAGACGTGAAGACCAGAGACAAAACAACTTGTAGCACTAACAAGTTACCACTAGGTGATGCCTGTCCTATGGGACTGCTGACATCTTGCTTGCTGTAGCTGAAGTGTAAATCGACCGGAAACAATAGTGTGCCTTGCGTGGCATTTTATATTTAACTATCAGGAGTACATATTAAAGATGCCATATATTTTTGTTTGTATATAATACTTGATGTAGTTACTACCTGTAGATTCTTGCTGTGAAGTGCTCGCTCAATAGAATGTGATATAAGCTGTGAACTGTGTTTATGTGCTTGCCTGTTAGAACCACTGTAATCTGATCAATGTTTGTATATGTGAAGTAATCCCATTGACATGTGAATCATGTAACTTTAAATATATTCCCGTTGATATGTCAGGTCTTCTAAATGTGAAAAAGATTCGAATGACATGTAAATCATGTAAATATGGAGGTAATCCCGTTGATGATCGTAGTTAATAAAATAATCCCGTTGAAATGTGAATCATGGATATGTGAAACGGCTTAATTTGAAGGGCACCGGTGAACTTACATGATTAAATTTGGACTAATTATTCCCATCATAATGAATGAATTAATTACGTGTAGATAAATACCTGTACAAATGTACAAACAATCATCTCTCTTGTATATATCTAGCCAAGCTGGGTTAAATTAATAATTTTATTAGAAATTGTTTTTGTTGCTTGGATGATGTAGTTGGAGAACATTCCGTTTCCTTGAGGTGCCGGGATGTTGAAACTTGCTGGTCTTGATAGCTTTAAGCAATTCATAAATCGAAAACTTGTTATCATGCAGCCTCATTTTTCACCTGTCAGATTCAGAGATGAATATTATTTTTCTCCAGATTCTGTTTGAGGTTATCTTTGATAATGGTTATTAAAAATGTGTTGGTCATTTTTTATGTCATATATTGGTTGCTTAGCTACAAGCTGTAATATAAATGCTTCGCATATTTCATATTGATTAGTATTAATGACGGCAGAGTCAATAAATACATGTGTGTGTGTGTTTAATTAGTGTGTGTCATATGTGTCAATGTCTTCACTTTGAGGTGTCACCTTGAATGTACTGTATCCAGAAACAGGATTTTATCGGCAGCTTGATACAGAACGACCGTTTTAGGTCTTCATGGGTTTCTACTCGTGCCAAAACTAGGATTGCAAGAAAGGATTGGTGTACATGCGAGAGGGCTGTGTATTCATCTATCAGAAGTAGAATATATACCAGAAAATATAACAAATATATGTATGTTCAGGTTGAATTAGTTTATGGTATGCGCTAGACCAGTTTTATAATGTCTTCTTTTATTTAGAAGTAACCATTTAATTTTTGGGAGTTTTTTGTGAACAAACTTTGATGAATAAAATATAAGGAATGAATCAATCTACTCCAGTCGGTGGCTGTATGTTGGTCCTGGGATCAAGCTACTCCGGTCTGTAGTCCTCCAAGCCCTGCTGAGACTGAAACAGCCTGTACCCTCTCCTTTTGACAATCAGGCTCTCCCTACATATTGGTCACGTATTTGAAAGCAACGGTGAAAAAGTTGGAAAATTACATGGTCACTTCCTGTTAGATATTTAATTTCCTCCAGATACGCTTAAGCTGCCAACATTCAATTATCTCTGCAAGTGTAAAATGAGTTGTAGGGAAACATGATGTACACTATATGACTTGCTTAATCATATCACTGATAGAAATGGCTGTACTTGTTTAAGCAAATGTTGTTATACATACTTCTATGTAGCAACAGATTAGATGATTTTTGTAGAAATTAAACTGCAACAAATAATTATTTTCTGTTTAAATTATGTGATTTGTGTCTAAATACTGCATATTATTACAGTGTGTTGTTGTTACCAAGTGCCTGGTTGTTTGTGCTTTATGGAATGTCCACTGATGACTGATGACCGCACAACGAATCTGTCATCCTCGTCATCCTTCGTGTAAACTTGCTGCAAACATTAGCCGAGCCACATCGGTTTGATGGATCATCATCCTTCGTGTAAACTTACTGCAAACATTAGCCGAGCCACATCGGGTTGATGGATCATCATCCTTCGTGTAAACTTGCTGCAAACATTAGCCGAGCCACATCGGGTTGATGATCACAGATCCACCAGTAATTAACACTGCAAGGGTGGCAAGCACACTCGCCTTAGATGTTGAGTTGATGTTGTGATCCGTTCTGTGAAAACCATTGTCAAAACTTGTCCTTGTCAGTGTATGAGCTCTCCAGTCTTACAACTTAATGTAGTTAATGACAAGTTTTAGAGATTTAAACATTTGTAAACTTTGTTTTAACCAAAATCCAGTAATAAGGATTAATTTATATAAGAAAGTGTGAGCAGTTTTTTCTGGCATGTGTCACGTTCCAAGAATTCTAACTAGTATTCCGACTTCTTGTCACTGATTTGAGTTTAGTTCCATTCTACAGAATATAATTTGCAAACAAAATCCACTCACTGAATCAAAAACGTTGGAGTTTTGTTTTTAAGTATAGGATAAAACACGACTTCGAGTTTATGCTTGGGATAGTAAAACTCAAGGTAAGAAAGCTGAGGAGTAGTAAGACTGAAGATTGAAGCTTTCTTCCTTGATAGTTTTACTATCCCAAGCATAACCGAGGAGGAGTGTTTTATCAGACTTAGAAACCAGTAGGTTACTATAAAGTTTATAATAACCCGCGATCTTGCATTATAGGTTCCTATAAAGTTTATATTAACCTAGTCTCTTGCGGAGTGTTATAAAGAGGAAATCAGTTACCTTCAAAACAATGGACAAAATCAACCATAGGTTTCTAATGCATTATCTTAAACTGGGATGACACTTTTGCTAAGACAATATAACATATATATGTTCATGCATGTAAAACCAGGCAGTTTAGTACACCGAGACAAACTATCTTTCCTAGCCGTACCTGAAACAGACTCAAGCTGAGCTGACTGTGGTAGAGTATGGTGCTCTGTTTTCTAGCTCGACTCAGGGTCTAGACAAACGTCTACACTGGGGCACATACATAAATAACACTAAAAACTCTGTGTGTGACAAGAACGGTAGTCGAGTCATCAGTATTCTGTATTGTATAATTAATGTGCATTGATTATTACGTTGCAAGGTGCACAGCCTGTGGAAATGATCAGAACAAGTCATCTTAAATATATTACACTTTACATAATTAACAATTCATTAGTTTTGATCTCAGCATCTTATACCGGATCAGAGAAAAATGATCGATAGGCGCAAATAAAGCTATGTTTGTATTACAATGCATTATACATTGGAAGCAAACTTCGATTAGGCTGTCAAGGATGGTAAAAATGCATGGAAATATAAAGGAAACTTACGAGAGACGATCAAAGCAAATCGTCGATGCACACGCCACGCAATTGCATGTCACGTGTTTATCTGTGAAGCGAGGCGGACTGTGAAAGCTTTGTATATATTTTCTTTGTTCAAAGATGTTGCATGGTCGATAGTAGTTTGCATGTTTTCATGCCAGTTAGAACAACCCTTCCTGCAGTCCAGGACAAAGTGTCCAGTTCAAATCAGGTACATGTGCATTCTCTCAAGAAGGTTTCACAAGTGGACGTTCCAGATCTACGAAGAAAGAGAACTGTTTTTTCAGGAACAGTCTTTGTTGTCCACGTGAACGTATTATCTATCGCAGACGTGGTTAAGTCTTAATTTGTATTGTTTCATAATGTATTGACTATTTTTGAAGGTTATTCTTTAAAGTTGGATATGTGATCCAACTCAGTGTTTTCTTTTAAAGAAACAACTATACACCAATATATACCTACGATAAGTAAGTACATACCACGAATAATGCACAAAAGGTGCAGCATGTTTGTCGGTTTTACAGCCTCGTGAATAGCCTCATTTATTTTTCGACTCCCATGCAATAAAATAGAAAAATGCATTCCGAACTTTCCGAAAGAATCTTGAAAATATCCGTAAATCTTCGGAAACGTTACACTTGCAAATAAATGCATTCGGCTCATATTCGAAAGGCAGTCGGAAAACTTCGGTAAACCCTCAGAGAAAGGTTCGGAATGCGGCTGGCTAATTGAAAGTAGAAAATAAATCCGTCTGCATTTGTGGGGACAAAGGGAATAAGGCGTTATTAAGTTTGGCATGCACTTTTACAATGTATGATTTACAGTTAATGTTATTTATGTCACACATATAGCACCAGACCGATTTTAACGTTCGGGAGCACGTATCCAACTTTAAATTTGAAAATATGTTGGTATCTCCTGTACAGCATATATAATTATCAAGAGATTATCAGGAGATAAATATCATAAATTGTATCATCCGACCTATTCTTGAAGCGAAAATTAGATTTCATCCCCAGAACATTGATTCTGTATGTTATCTGAATTCTCTAGATAACAGGTTCGTCCAGTTTTCACCGTCACCTAGTCACATGTTTCTCCCACCTGGCTGGATAGATGTCACGTATCACATTTATGTAGTCACTTTCACGTATAAAATATGTCAACACCTTCAAATGACAACACTCAGGTGCTAAAACCAAATCCCCGAAATCCACTATTTACGATCTAATACGTTGTGATATCCGAGCACTTGACAGTTCGACAATATAGAATTAAGGAATTGAATTTCCTTTCAGATTTGACTTCAGTAATTTAATCCTTGTACATTTCATAGGCAATTAAATTTACTACGGCCCGGAGTGAGGTTTACAGGTGTCAACTCAAGCACGTGCTTTCCGGACTTCACGACTTTCTCGTGCTGTCGTTCTCTATGGAATTGCGTAACCTAGCAACGCCTCTCTTTAGTGTCAGTGAAGCGAGCGAGAGATTCTCTGTAGGACATTAAATTAACGAAAGTGGACATTGCTACTTCAATATTTTAACATGATGTGCATTTTGATTGCAGTTTTAATCCTAAAGGCGATGTCAAGTTTCAATAAGGATTAATAATGAACAAAGAGTTCCACCCTTTAAAAAAAACATGTTTATCTTCATCTCGTCTCGCAGAATCATTGTGTTCCATCTGCACCTCACGAGTATCAAACAAAAAGAAAAAAAGATATTGATCTCGAGGTGTTTTTCGACCCTCCATTATGTAAACGATTTAAATGATCACGTTGTTATTTAAAGGTGAAAAACATTTGGATCATGTTCTCAAAAGTGGGAAAATATCCGTTTGTTTTTGTTACATTTCAATTTGATGTACACACTCTTGGAATAATGTAATAAAAATGTTAAGCAATTTACTACCGTACATTATATATTCTAAACGCGATCTAAATTGTTGGGAAACAAGTTTGTGAGAAGGCGTTTTTATAAATGTTACGTTTGTTCGAACTGAGGGAAAAAGTAAGAAAAAATGTTTAAGCTGATTTGATATTCAAAGATTTAAAAGTGCTAGAAGGGGCTCCGTTTATATACAAATAGACCGCAGTGGCGGATCCAGGGGGGGTACAGGAGGTCCGGCG
>JAUELE010266960.1:0-10135 GCA_031471655.1 Diodora aspera | reverse complement strand
CAACGGCAAATCAACAAAGAAAACTGAAGAGTCGTTAAATACTGTCCAGTTAAGTCAACTCAAATACAATTGAGAAGGAATCGTCATACTTTCAAACTTGCTTGTCATGATCCAACAAAATTTGTTTCTTTCCTTGAGCTACGAAGATAATCAGATGGTGTTTTTTGTGATCCCTGTTCTTCAGTTCTGCCAATACAGGCACAGTATACTGCTTTTTAAGACATTCGGGAACATACACGTCCCAAGCAACATGGAGACCTAAGACATTCTCATGATGGCTCGGTATAAAAACAAGACACGTCACAACTGCATTTGTGTCAATCTTGGGGCCTATGGCATCAAATGTGTCTTATGACGCGCAGTATTCAGCTGGGCTGGAGCGTGTCCGCAAACCGTTAATCGTTGTCTATTATGGACACCATGCCCTTCCCCATGACCCTTACATATTTCATGGGGGGTAAATGTGAGGATAAAACCTACCATTTAGTACGCACGATGATGTGAAAAATCTGTGACGATTCAGGTTCTGTGTGATCTGGCAGTAATATGATCTATGATATATCTTGTCAATTGCACAACAACTGGTATTTTTGATCCATCAAGCTGCCCTGCACTGATCATACGGTCAGTATTCATGCAACTCCAAGTCGAATCATAACTGGTCCTCAGTCAGTCTTATCGTGACGTTCATCTTGACGTTGGCATTTAGATTATAGACCATCATGGAAATGTTGATTAAAGCGGGACTCGTAAGAAAATAGTTTATATATATATATATATTCACCTATTCTGTTTCAATTTGATGTGTTGTCTTGCCCACTGTTTTGCCTGTGATAAGGTTCATGCACTGATGCAGTTGCTAGGAAGTCGATTTCTTTTGTGTTATGCTTCCCTGTTACATTCTGTATACATGCAGCCGCATAGCTAGACTGACTTTTATTTGGATTCGTATCGTACAGTTTATATTTTTAGTTCGATTGTTTTATTTGGTATTGATATAGTCGGATCACTATCAAGCATCCACAGATATTTTTGACTTGGGCGGTGTGTCCCAGCAGTGATCCATAACATGTCATGTGACACAGACTGCAATGGCTCCTGCGGAAGACAAACACTTAATACATTCAATTAATGGATACGTGACGAATAATTCTTGGTAACCCATGCACTTGCAAGATTGTTTGAAACAATAAAACAATAAACCTGGGAGCGGTAAGTGTATGTATTTGATGTATCTTGTCGTATAATTGATCGACCCCCTCCTATCCAAAGTTGAGTAAGAAGGTCGCTGAGGAATATATCATTTGAGGTCTGACTGCTAGGCTATCTCACATAAGTAAAACATATCTCGGGTGCTTGATAGGATCTACGTCGGACTGGGATATACATAATACAGCTGTCTGGTGTGGATTCGTTCGCGCATCTGCGCATGGGTAGCTATGTGCTCGATAAGCAAGGATTTTAGGTAGATCTGAGTTTTGTGGCATATCATATAGCACCCCTGACATGTTTATTATTCTCGGGCCATGCTCTTTCGATATCAGAGCACTGTGGAAAACAAGTAGCTGTCATGATGTCGACCTGTGACTCTTGGGTAACTGGATCTCAGACGATCACATTGACAGAATCGAGGTAAAACATGGCATGCATATGGCCTTTCTTAAGACTTGCAGTCATCCAGCTACACGAAATGTGATATGTCATCTTGGAAGAGGTCTATAATCCTAGTTCAGTTTGTATGTCACCCAGTTCAGATTCAGATGTTGCTGAATGTAGCCATATTTACCTTTTTGTAACATGGTCCACATTTTCCTAAGACTGTCACCTACTGTTGTGTGAGTCCAAAATTTTGATGTGGTGCATAGATATTGTAACATGACAGAAGGCGATAAATGACTTAAATATTCATAAGTAAGGAGTCAGTTTTGGATGCACATTTAGTGCAAAGGTCCCCCCACCCCCATCTGCGAAAAAATCACTTAAAACACAAGTTAAATGATTCCTGGATATAAACAAATAACATGTTTAGTTACTTTCAGGTTCATACCATTAAAGACAAAATTTCATGTCACAAAGCAAAATTAAACCTTGCCTCTCTTAAGAAATGTAATCAGTGGATTCTAAAATAGTTATTAAGAACCAACATTTGCTTCTACCCGAGATGCTCACTATTAGTAACAATAGCCCCTCCTCTTATCTTTCCACCCAAAGTGAATCTCATGCTTGGTCTTTGCCAGAGTTGCTGCCTTAAATAGTAACCATAATATATTTTAGCGACATGCTATGGTCACACTAGTGCAGCGTGGCCATAGTGTGATCATAGCCTGTCACGAAAATATATTATGGTCACTATCTAGGCCAGAAGCTCGGGCTAACGTGGTCCATGGTTATTACAAAGTACAATCTGCTGCTAGTTTTTCTAAGTGTGTGGAAATAATATGAAATATTTTTGGGACATACAGAGTTTTATACAATTATTATATTAACAATACCAGAAATATGCTCAAGAACTCCATTGAAAATATTAGAAGAGTCTCAAAAACTCTACATGAAAACACAGAAAACTCAAATGTGAATCTCATAAATATGAACAAAACGCTGAAAAACTCACTATTGCACGATAGTTTGGTTTTATTTACGCTTTAATGAAACGTATACTAGACTTTCTTATGAATATAATATAGAAGTCGTACTTGGTTTTTTTTCTGCCATGATCGTGGGGATGGGACCACCACAACGACTATCTTTCTATATTTGCTGGAATCTTCTCTTACCAGTACAACCAGTGCTTTGCAATGCTGAGTTAAAAGGTAATCACAGATACCAACATGTAAGTTTAGACACGCCGTTAGTCATTAAATTACTAAAAAAAATGTCTTGCCCGTCCTTTCAAATTCTTCTAATTAACAAACAAACAACATATATATAATATACTGACGCCAAAGCAACCAAGCAACGTACTTTTTCACGAGTCTGACCACGAGAGCGACTCCGTTAGGTCGTATCAGTGCTACTGAATATCTCTCGGCTCTTGATGATTTCTAACTGCATGTATATATGTATATTACTAACTCGTGCTGAATGAAGATCGAGAAATGCTGGTCGATTTGAGGCGTGCGTAAAATCTCCACGACTTGTTCTCACCTACAGGTCGGTGTAGAGTTGTACGTCATGCACGGCTGAATGTACAAAATACTGGACAACAGTGCATATTTAAGATAAACGTGTTATCACCCTTCTGATTCTGTAACAGAAAAGTTGACAATAGCTCATAGTCTTGCAACTAAATTAAGTTCACGCGTTTGCCTTGTGTCCTCCTTTATGTTTCAACAGCATATACACTACTCAAAATAATTTAAGGGTCAAACCTGATATACGCATAAACTGATATAGTCGATTTTTCTGTTTGAAGGTTTGGCAAAACTAGCCATATGAACATATTTTGGGAAAGAATATTTTCAGACAATATTATTACTACTGAAAATTTAGCAATTTCCTTAAAGGCTGGGTGAACATTTAATGCTGAAGGTTATTGAATTTTAAGAAATTTGTATTACGTGAAAAGTTCCTCAAAATCTGAAATTCATGATGTATCGGCACCGAGCATTTGCACGTGTTGTTCATGATTGTCACTTTAAACATGCACCCTTGGGCATGTGATATGTGTGTCAACATATTATAATGTGGATTTCGAATACACGGCGTCTTGTTAATAAGTTAGTGTTATCACTATGTTTGACCTTAAATTTCTTTTGAGTAGTATGCTTTCGTTTGTATTCTAGCACTATTTGTATCTGGAAAAATATCTCCCATTCACCTCAGATCGCAACAACTGCCATTCTTCGGTTCATAGTTAAAAACGCATCTGTTCAACTCGAAGAAAGCGGATATCGGAGCTTTATGGCATTATCAATCAATGAATTGTTAGCGGTATCTAATCAGTACTTACTGTATCAGTCTACGTAGTGAATCAAATTCAACTTCAGGAAAATACTTGGCTATGCAAGCAGAGACTGGCGATGACGTTGTGGAACATCGCAGCAATGTACCCCCCTATAGACCTCAAGCAATGGTGTGAAATATTTAGTTCGTATCATGCACATGTACAAAATAGCAGGGCAACATGTTGTAAAGAGAAAGCTCTGGTGCTCCCTGGGAGTGACGTGGTGTCGGGGAAAGAATAGAGCCTTCCTTTCTTTTCTTTCTATCGATCTCTTTTTCCTCGATGTACACCTTGCACATTCAGCGTTGTGGCTGAAATATTGCTCTTGCAATGTAAAACACCATCTTAACTCTTTTGTAAAGAGTACCATTCTGATGTCAGTTGCGTTGTGTAACATTCTATGAATATGGTCTTAGTAGAAAGGAACCTATTGCTTTCACTGTTCTTACTATCGATGTCTCTTTAAGCAGTCGTCTCTCTTTTAGATGTTGTATTTGATGTCAACTCGTCTGGATACGTTTGATATCGGACAATTCCGTTAAAATGGCACCGATCTAGTCCATTTAAGTCATAATTTTCAACTCCTTGTTTGGTCGTTACGCACATTTTAACCAGCGGTTCTTGTATGGTTTGAAACTTGAAATTCGAGAAGTGTTACTGTTAATCAGAAAAAAACAGGGTCTCAGTAAATTCATACTTTCAGGACCTGCGGGGCTCACGTGGAGACTATTTTAGAGGGACCGAATTGAATCAAAACATGACAGTGACCTCCAAGAAGAAGAAGAGGAAAAAGAAAGAGGAAAGCTACTCCAGCTCAGTTAGGGCCAACTGGTTCAATCGGCTTGTAACGACCCCGCTTGTGGAAGATGACGACAAGGTGAGATTGTCTCTTCTGTAGCCACATATCTTTTTATGTGATGTTCTCTCTCACGCTCCCTCTCACTATATGAAGAACTCCTCACTGGGACGTTAAAAAACACTTGACTTCTCCCCCAGAGCAGTCTAAATACAGCGCCACCCACACCCCTCCGTCGGAGAACAAATGAGGGAAAAAATTGTTTTTGGTTTAGCAAATGTTCATCTTTAGCCCTCAGTTCAAGATCTCCCCCACCCCATGGGTCTTGTAAGTTGCACGTGCGCACACCTTCCCAACCTCTCAAAACTGAATGAACTAGTATTCGGCCTACCGGACAATATTTCGACGTTTGGAGTCAGCTCAACTTGCTTTTGGGTATCAGTAAAACTTGAATATCTCAGCAGAGTAATAGTGTGTGTGTGTGTGTGTGAGAGGGTGAGGGTGCGTGTGTGTGTGTGGGTGTGTGTGTGTGTAGTCTGCGTAAATACACTAGAAGCGCGAGTACTTAGGAACGTCAAGGGTAAGATATTGGTAAATTCTATACTGGTAACATTTTTATCAACATTAAACGTGTTCGATGGTAATGCACCGTCTTAAATTAGTATCATACTCTGACTGTAGAGGAAACGGGAAACGGGGCACAGAACGGACGTTTATTAAATTGTCTAGAAATAATAGGAAAAAACATCATTATATTCAACAGAATGTCGTTTCGTTTTTTCAAGCTATCACAGTTTTTTTATGTACACAATCTAGGTTGAAATTAAGTTTTTTCAAACTTCAAAACAGTGTCTGTCTGACGTGGGTATAGGAGTTTGCTGGAAACCAACCTTTGCCCCAAAGATTCTCTGATGACTGTTAAGAACAAATCCTACATTTAACGACCAAATCTAATTGGGTTTCGTATGAGCACGTGAGTCTCTTTCTGAAGTCATTACCTGACACAATCAAAAAGTCATGGTTTACTGGACGTATATAGAACACGGCATATCTAACGATGCCCGTTCAAAGTTATCAAAATAATAAAATTGCCATCAAAATATAATTTATCGCTGAAAACTAACTTCAAAATAAATCATAGAATCACATTCAGGATTTGTGTTCTTGTCAATCGTTGCACTGACCCAGAGAAAAGATAAGATAGGGTTGGCAAGAAAATTACTTCCTCATAAGGCGAGCTTCAAGTGTTGGCGAACGCGAGCAGGAGAAAATACAATGAAAACAGGCGTTTACAGTTTAAATAAAATTGATTTCGACATGTGCTGTCGTAGTTCGGACTCAGCAATGCATGAAAACAACACTGATTTTTCCGATGATAAAAGGACCGCCTCGTGACTAAACCTGGCCAGCAAATGACGGACGTGTGTGGCTGCAATCTCCTCTTGTCTGACATGCATCAGGCTTCAGCTGTGGCTTCCGACATGGCAAATTTATGCAGTTTTACTTTGCTGGGTTGTATACCGATAATTTGATAAAATTACATCATAATAAATCAATTTATTGCGCCAGAAACTTTCAATTTTGGACAAAGAGGAACACTCCCTGTCCTTGCACTAAGTCAATGTTGTTGTTTTTTAAAAAACCGACCGAAATTTTTTTATAATTGTTGAATATAAAACAGAGAATGACAAAATGTACAACGCGTCTTGTTACGGATGACAGGCGACTGATTGCGGCAGAGACACCGACGAACAGCAAAATTAAAAATAAATATTCCGTAGGATCACATATCATATCATGATCATATCGTACCTGTCTGCCAATAGTTTTATGTTTATCTATGATTTGTAAAACACAGTTAACAGTACGTTTAATATTATTTTAGACCGAAAAAGTGTCACTATTTGAGATCTGGTACTTTCACCATCCCGTAACTACATATATTGCCGGGCAAAAGAAACGATGCCAAATGATTTCAGTTATTTTCATTTACGTCTTTCTGTCTTAGCTGATCAAAAGGACGCTAGGATTTCAACGAGTGTAAGTTGATTGACATCATATCGTTGATAAAACTTCCTAATCTTGAAGGGATGTCTTTTGCATATCCAACGCAATTGTGAATTTATTCAATAGTCTCTCAAAATCTTGGTATCGTTTCTTTTGCCCGGCATTACAACGAAATAAGAATAAATTAAACTTCAATTGAAAACAATAAAACCAAACTGATGCATAAAAAGGTCTTTATCAAAGTTTTCTCGACATCATGAAGTGGATTAATGTTCGTTTTCTTCTTGATAAATATATCTTTATTTTGCATTTTCACATGAATAAAACAAGCACACCATTGTTTAAACTAATGTTCTTTTTGTAAAAAAAAAGATCGTCGCTTAATTTTTGACATCTCTGGCGGGACTACATCATTGATTGGAAAATAACATTGTAATATAACACCTTTATAATTCAGTTAGCCAGTGTAAGGTAAAAATACTCAACATCAAGATTTGATTTGATCAACTGGTTTATTATGATGTTGTTTATTAATTTAGTATTTGACTTTTTGTGTATACCTTAAATTATATATACTGCCGGGCAAAAGAAACGTTACCAAATGATTTCAGTATTTTTCCCTTACGCCTTTATGTTATAGCTGATCAAAAGGATGCTTGGATTTCAACGAGTGTAATTTGATCGATATCATGTCCTTGATAAAACTTCCTAATCTCGAAGGGATATCTCTTGCATATCAAACGTAATTGTGATTTTTTTTAATAGTCTCTCAAAATCTTAGTGTCGTTTCTTTTGCCCGGCAGTGTAGAATAATTGGTCTTGTTTGTAATCCAATCTTAAACCACTCTGGTTGAAAACGATGCTGGTTTTGTGCTCCAAAACACGGACATCAGGATCTGAGGAAAGGAGTTGACAACTTCTTCCCAGATTAATTTCAGTCGCGGCAATCGGGTTATCTGTTTTGGCGCCGCAGGCTAGAACTATCCAATCAAATTTGACCTTTCATTGTGGCGTTGGCTTACATGCAATCAGGTTCAAATAGCAAAACATCCACTTTATTCACGATTTTCTCGGATGGCACAGCTCCCAATTTCAAGAGACTGACTGGTTGGAATAGTGCAGAGCGGAGATTAAAAATCCAGTCACGTGAAGAAGTTGTCCACGGCCTTTCCCCACGTCCTGGTTTCGATGTGTATGGGCAAAAAATAATTACCTCAGCGCACGAGACAATCTATTTATTCTTAAATAAGTTCCAATAAACTGTTTATTTTATAAAAATATTTCTTTTATTCAAGGTACATTTCAGTTTTAATGTAATTAAGTGTAATTACGGGAATATACAATGTAGTAACAATACGGAAAAAACGTGTTCATGATACATTGAATACTAGTAGTTATATAACATGCATATATGACTGCAATCTCTATATATTTTACTCTTGACTCATCAAATCTATTTTTCAACAAACTTATCTGCAAACTATTTCTTTTCACAATCGTCCCCTCCCCTAAAAATCAACTTGTCACTCAGTTATTAAAGTGTCTCTGCGCCACTTCTCTTGATAAATATACCAAGAAACAAGTAATACGGACTACTTATAGCTTCACTATTTAAAATTCGTCATCAAATAAAGACATCTTGACCTTCTGAGAGCCATATGTATTTCTGATTAACCATATTTCTGCCAGCACTTGTTAACTACTAACTTCTTTAATAAACAGCGAATGAAAAGTTAAATTCGATATCTTTACAAACGAAGTAGAACATCTCATTTGTCAGAAAGAACCCAGTAAGTGTTCCCTCGACACCAAACTCAGTGACGCCTTATGAAAGTAAACAAGTCTGTCAACACCCATATATTGCGCACCGTCTCACATTTCCAATTCACATTCACATCAATGTCAAATATGGCGGCAATAATCTCGGGCAATAAACGTTTATCGAAGTTGTTTATTTTGCAAGCCTGCATTGAGAGTAGACAAAGACATGCGCAGAGCGACCCCTCCGTGTGTGTCTGGCTCTTGATGAACTACAGAGGAACTACAGACAGCCAATCGGAAATAAGATACTGGCATCGTTCGCTAACCCATCTTTAAGAATACATTTATGACTTTGATAGCCAAATTTGATCTGGGAATCCCCGTTACTAATCACAAAGCTTTCAGGTCATTAGCCCAACTGAATGGCATGGGGAGGGGTAAGCAGATCACGTGACCAGTTCCCCTCTCTGGACGGGATTCCGTTCTGTTGTATTGCTTAAACATGCCCCTTGTTTCGTGAGGCTGCTAATGATGATCGCCATTTGATACGTCTCTCTTTCATCCATGTTGTTGTTTTATTGCCCGTAACTCAACCGACACGCCAGTTTGTTGACGGGGTCTTCTGAACGACATTTATATCAAGTTATGCTCGATTATTGGTAATGATTTAACGTCAATGATATCGCACCGAAAAAATGTCACAAGACCCGATGAAAGGTGCATTTGTGCGCGTTTGCGTATGCACCGTGGCTTCACGACACTGTGACCAGGACACAGATGTAAATGACAACCTCGTCTCCGATCACCCCAAGTTTAAGAGCGCGCAGGTCATTGGTAATTAGAAAGGAAGCTGGCCCCAAGTCTGTTACTTGCCAGTTTTATAACTCCATGTTAGCATTAAAGGTCGGTTTTATTTCACTTCCATCAGGATTTCAGTTTATAGCTTGGTTTAATTCGGGTTCTAAAATATGCCGGGTCACGCCGTGTGTTTAAGTACGTTGGCCGTGCTGCCATATTCAATTAAAAACAGTAAGGTGAGACATACTGGAAGATTAGATTCAGCAGGATCCGGAAAGAAGGCGTACAGTTTCTCCTAGACTGTATTTAAATCAAATAACAAAGAAAGCAAAGGGTTTGTATAAAACGTAAATTAAAAATTGTCATTTTGATTGGTTATAGCATGAGGTTACTCTCTGTAAATTTTCGACGATTTGGACACTCTTATGAAACTCGCCATGTCACATGGTTCAGATTCTGAGATGCCGTCCACCAAATAGATGATTCCTCTGGCTCATGTTCATCCGTATTGCTCAGGACTGCATAAGACCATATGTAAACATTAGTTTCGCGCAACACATATCTTAGGTTCCTCTGTTTGGGGTCTCGGGATGGTTAGCCGTCGGTCCAGCAATTCGCCAGCCTTGGCGGTTGTGGTTCGAGATCCGGGCCGGGCACCTCTATTTCTGCCCGGAGCCTCGACACCGACGTGAGGTTGGTGAGACCGTGGTGATGTGGCTGAAAGATTGCGGAAAACCACGTAAAACCCCAAATCACCCACTCACTGTTCTGTTCAGTATAAATGTGACCCTTAGTTAGCATGACTCTAATAGTCTAGTGACCTAAGGTAA
>JAUELE010266948.1:0-18434 GCA_031471655.1 Diodora aspera | reverse complement strand
CAGTGTCGTAACCGGGAATCGAACTCCGGACCTTGTGATTGGTAGGCGGACGCTCTACCACTGGACCACTGCGCTCCCCTTAGGTATGAGTTCCATTGCTTCAACAACTCACGAACTATTCCTGGAACTGAGTTGAGCCGAGATGACGCTTTGCCTCGCAAGAGCAATACTGCAGGCGCGACGCCACATTATGAAGTTGGCGCCTGCCAAGGATAAAAGTTTATAAAAGAAGATCGATGAACAGAAAAATGAAAGATCCCACTTTAGTCGCTTTGGGCGACAAACATTGGTGTACTTAGTGCCTATTCGTTTCTAGTGACACCACGTCCCTCTCCTCCCCGGAAGCCGAAAGCGATAATAATTCATGGAAGGTCTAAATTTTTAAATCACATTTTAATAAATGCTCCCATCGTCTTTGTAGGCTCTTATAACATCGTATAACATGTGTTTTGTCATGACGTAGCAGTTTGATAATTAGCTTTTTTTGTCTGGCATGATTTGTTTCCATTTTAAAGATTTATGTCAAAACATATTAGACGAGGCAATTGCCTTGACAAATATACACAACAAATGTGCACAGAAGTGTCCACTTCAGACAAGCAATGTACATAACCGAACAGAACAATTAGCATGCCGCTGGGAAATTGGATCAATAAGATTTTCTGGATCTTACCCCCTAATTAGTAGCGATTAAAGCCAAAACAATGTACTAAATAAAAAGGACAGCCGTAACTCCTAATTAGTGAGTTTTTTAAAAGTTAGAAACAAATACATTTCCTCACACGAAGAACACTGATCATCCTACTCTTCAAGTGCCATTGCTAATGTTGTAAAAGAGATATATTTTGAAGGTATATCTTTCAAACAAATTGGGATATACTTTTGCTGGAATGGTATTGAATTTTGGTGAAATATGTCCAAATTAATCTCTCCGATATTTGAAACAACCAATATAGTTCATATAGAGGTATTGATCTGTGTATTGTCTATATCTTTTAAGAGACACTTGACACCTATTTCGTGAAACAATGGTCTAGTCATCTCTGTTTCCATAGAAACCAATGTTGATACTCAGCTTGAGATTTGCCAACCGGAAATTGCGTATTGAATGAATGGGCATGTGGCATTTGCAGATAACTTTAATCATTTTCATGAGACTTATATTAGTATCCATTATGTGTTTACCCTTGAATTCATTGTATGTATATTTTCCTTCCCCACAGGCCAATAAACACACAGGAAACAGTTTTGATGTCAACTGGTTCGTCCTGACTAAGGTACGCAATATCTCGGTAATTGTGTTTAAACGCGGGTGTCAATATACACACAGAGCGTTCAATAAAACTCTGTGAAACATTGCTGTTAGAAGAAACAATGCGCTTATGTATTATGTATGGAACGACGAGTTCGATGAAGCGAAGCAACGTGAATATTTGTAAGTGCTTATATTGCTTTCTGACGCCATTGATTTAAAATCCCCCGGTAAGCCATTTGTTAAGCTGACGATCATGACATCCTCATTTCCGGACACGGTTACACATTATTTGTTTAAGTTTATTTCAGCTGAACAGGAACCAGTTTTAGATGTTCAAACTACAAACTAATGTTCCTTGTTCGTTACTCTCGTGTCTGCAAAACATATAGTTTGATAACCATCGGATATGCCATGGCTTTGTTTAGATTTCCATGACAAATCATATTATTTTCCTGACAAAGGAACTGTCTCGTATTTCATCATAATTATAAACAAGATGCACTGGCTTTACCTTCATCCCGTCAGATTATTGTATTAGTTAGGCCACATCTGTTAAGTACAATTTTTACGAAAATGGTTGACTGGGATTAACTGGTTTCCGTACTCAGAACAACTGCCAAAAATCACAGCACACTCGACACACCCTCGGGCATGAGTACACATTCTATTCATCCAACCAGTGCTCCAGATAACGGCCGTATACACGTATACACAATCAAATGACAACGAGTACAGCAGCTGTTAATTTTAAATACGTATCGATTATACGTGAATTCTTATCTGTACGTTCATTTCATATTTGTGCAGCGTCGGGAATTATAAAGGTTGTGAATTGTGTGCACGTTGTGAAATTGCATTGTGTACATGATATACAAAACTATTGTGAAGTGTTAACAGCACTCGCAACAGATTTAAGACAAAGCACAAAGCTTATCTGAAATCAAAGAAAGTAAACATTCTTGTCTGCTCGGACCTGAGCTAGAGTCTAATCGCTGTTTGTTCGTAGTGGTAATGAAAGCATGGAAAAGGCCAAACTACAACAAAACTATTTAAAACCCCAAAAAATCTTGTCGACCAATTATTAGGGAATATATATTCTACATGCCATTCTATCACAATCAAATACTAGTACTGAGAACAGTTTTCAATTGTGTGTGTTTTATATATATTTGCGCACTCAGTACTCCCTTAAAAAAAACACTGTACTCCTCACTGTGCAACATTAAGAGCACATATTCCTTGGCATGGAGACATTATCTGGAGCACTGTCAAACTAAATTAGAATGTTGTTTTGCTTGTAAATAGTAACATACGGATGAACACGAATATGGGATCGAAGATATACATAAGTTACAATGCTTTGCTAATACTGTATTTTGGACCTGTGGAATATCTTAATCAGTCAATAAACACATGAATTATCGGTGTCTGGTGTGTCTTTCCATACTATATTGCTCCGGATGACCCTTTGACATCGACATTGACCAATTGATATGATATTATTTTAACAATGTATCAAACGAAGTGTTCCTTCGTTCATTTCCATGAGTATATTTTGAAATCAGGTCTGTGATGAGATGAAAATACACCACTTTATTGATCTGATATTCCAATACGATTGTTCAATCATCTGGTCGACAATTAGCGACGATGGTTTTTAAAATATATGTCATGTTTTAAACTACTTCAACCGCTGGCTAACAAACGCCGGAAGATGAATTGATCTTTATACGGTAACGAACATTAAATGGAAAGCTGAAAGGAACTTGCTCTGCAATACTTCCGATAACAGTTTGAGTGAAGGTCAAGGCTGCTTTTAATGTCGTCTCCCGTCTTAAGAAAACTCGTCAATTGTTCAACTTAATTGAGTCCGAAGATTGTGAAAGTAGGCAATCAGAAAATTTCACTTATCTAAGTAAGCGACATCTTAGGGGAGGGGGACGGGACATTTTTCTCTTGTTTTGTTTATCTTATGGCGTGAGACAATCTATAGTGAAGAAATTGTACAGATGGGGGTGTCAGCCCTTGTCCCGTAACACGTTCGGTGACAAGAGCTCCCTCCCCGCTCACCTCTCCCCCAACCCCGCTTCCGCTTCTCTTGCACACAAATCAGCCAATATTGCAGTGCTGTAGTCCAGATGTGACTGAAAAGCTGCAGGGGTCTGGGGGCAAAGCTTTGCAGCTGGTCTCACTGCTTTTGTAACTGCCGGTTATCACTGAACATGTTGAAAAGGCGCAACGGAGCCGTGTCTAGCCTCCACTGAATCCGGAGCTATAAGGGAATGAGAATCGGGCACAACAACGAATTTCGTAATGCATTTGATAATTATAGACTGTAACATTAAAAAGTATGTACGTATTCTAGACTTTTATCAAGACCCTAAGGCTGTTTAAATTTTCCTAAATTTATATATGTAATATCGGAGTCAAATAAGTGAAATGTTTAGTTTTCTATGCCTCAGGGTCTTGATAAAAGTCTATACGTATTCCTGCAATCTATTTATTTTTTCACTTGACCCCCGAAATCTATTTATTTTACAAACAGGGAAACTAGGCTCTCTTTACATGGTTCATCCTATTTTTATTGTTGCATGTGATAATAAGTATGATAATATAACCATTTGACTGCTGCAGGACTCCAAACTGGTTTGTGGTGAGTGCCAAGCTAAGGTGCGAGTGAATGAGATTGTTGCCCGTCCCGTGTATCCAGCCTACATCCGCTATGTCGAGTTTATGAGAACGAAGCTCGACATCCGCAACTTTGACAAGGAAGCAATAAAGGTAAGGCATTTACTTAACTTATTGTGTAGTATGTAATCTGCATATGTTGTTAAGTCCAGCACCCCTGGCGGATGGAGTGTTGGACCATCAGTTTGGCTTCGGTACAGTCTGTACGTAAACCTATCAAATACGACCACTGTTCATGAAGTTTATAAAAAAGATAAGATAAGCTACATGTAACACGACATGTTACACTCAGAGGACTCGTACCAGTTCAGTACCAGAATATGCTGCACTTAAAATGTAGTTCGAAAACTGCAACCACTTTGAAAAGAAATATTTTCTTTTATTTTTTTATTTTACTCTGCATATCCAGTAATTATCCGTGTTCAGAATTCATCAATCTGTATCGATACTTTTAAATGAATAACTATAGCCTGGTCAATGCAATAATGACTTTGTTACAGTTGGATGAAGCATTGGTATACGATCTCCTCCTGTTGATTAAACAAGGCTTGTCAAACGTTGAAGATATATATGGAATTACCTACTCTGATTGCTACAATGTATCTGCGCCAAATGCCACAGACTTGCAACAGAGTCAGAACATCATCAATTCCTTGGAATCGGTAAGACAGCGTCAGTTCGCGTATAGCTGGAGTGCAGTTAAACTGATTTAGCTCCTTCAAAGCAGATAGAATAATACAAGCATTAGTTCAGAAAAAGTTTTGTTATGTTGCAGCGTGATGCGGACGATGCAGACAGAGAGAACTGAGCCAGCAATGAGACTGGTCGAAAGAAAAGTAAAATCAACATCTAATTTGTAGCCGCTGTTTACGACAGGCACGATGTTTCTTGAGCCTGAACCTTAGATTTACAATGTTGATGTATCCTTTAACATTGAATGAAAAGAGGTTTTAAAAGCCTACGTTTATTTTATTTTGCAGATTGTTACAGATGGTGTGTTCGGGCGACTTGCTCCTTCCCAGGGAATACTTCAATACAACTTAACTCTCAGAGTCAGCACAGTGGACTATATGGGTGGCGATGACAAGAACAAGACCGAGGTTTGTTCGCTTGAACTCATTCAGCTTCTGATTGGTCGGGAAACTTCATACGCAATACTTAACGAGGCCAACTTCTGCCTCTGTTCTATTGTGCCACAGCTGTTCTCCGTGTATCTCTCAGTATTATCCCTAAGTAAAAGCAGTGAACACAAGTGTACCTAATTTCCAACGTCCCGTCAGTGTTTGATGATATGTAGTTGACGGTTAGCTGTCTTTAATAATAACCTGTCTGCCTGTAATCCTTATGTCATAGGTTGGCAGCTGGACGGAAGCATCTGGTTTGGTTTTAAGTATCCCTTCATTGACAAAGACAAACGCCAAGCGACGATACAAGGTCGTTACAGTGGGAGGGGTAAGTACCAGCTAAAATAAAACAATGTCTTTATTGAGCCACCAATGCTCTTTACGGCATGTCTTAAATTACCATGATGCATACACCTTGTGATATTACAATCACGGAGGTATAATCATCAGCAATGTGTCTAAGAGGAACACTTTATATCCAGTAACAGTTACGAAATGAGAATCCAGATCATCACATTGATAACCTGTGTGAGTTTCCTTACGCTAATTTGTGCTTCTAATTATAATGGTTTAAAGTTGGCACACTTGATCGACAAGTTATATTTTGAATGAAACTCAAACAACTGAACTGACTTGGCTTCAACTCTTGTTAAATGAAAGTCGAAAATCTGATCTAGGGCAGAGTCACACTGATGAAACCAGTCTGCAAACCATTTACAAACTGAGAAGCAATTACTTTCTGTGATCTTAAAGTATTCAAAGTGTTTAAATGACTTTTCAGATGCCTCCCTTTGTTTACGCCACACCTGGTAAAAATGGGTCTGCTGCCAAGTATGAGGGCTACTGTATAGACCTGCTTAATCTGATATCACAGAACATGCATTTCGAGTATGAAATCTACGAGAGTGAAGACGGTCTCTTTGGGGCCATGTCCTCTGATGGTTCTTGGAATGGGGTTATAAGGGAACTCATTGACAAGGTAATTTAATATGAAGGTATTTTAATTTTGTTTTAACTGCCTTTTGTTTCTCTGTTACGTAATATAATTAATATGATTAACCTTGTAACACATATACTAGTCAGGATTTTGGAAAGGGAGGGGTGCAACTTGAAAGGGGGGGGGGGGAACATGCATAATTTCAATCACATCCGAGTTTCGAGGACTATTTACTTTTTACAATTTTCCGTATTTGATTTTCAAAAGGGGAAGGGGCCGGACCCCCGGGACCTCCCTATGGATCCGCCACTGGGTCTCCTGTTGCAGGACTCTAGTTGACGTTTCTACCATGAACATTATGGCCTTGCTTCAAGGCTGTAGTGTAGTATAATATTTGCCGATACGGCCATCTTTCGTGCAATAAAATGTACCAAGTCGAGATAATACCCCAGTACCTGAGGATTGTAGTGTTTAAAAAGATACTCTTTTTTATATTTAGAGAAAATGTCAGTAATTAAGAATTTTCAAAAGACGTGCAAGTCTAGGAACAGGACGATTGAACATACAAGGATTTATGTATCAGCTTCAGGACCTTGGCGCATCTTCTAAAATCCTCCTTTGACAACAGAAGCTGATTTAATGTCTTCATCTGATTTTACAAAACAAATCGGATACAAATGGCAAACTATCAACGTCTTTCATGTTGTATCTTGCAGAGGGCTGACATTGCTGTAGGGCCGATTTCTGTGATGGCTGAACGTGAAAACGTAGTTGATTTCACAGTCCCGTACTACGACTTGGTCGGGCTGACCATCCTGATGAAGAAACCCAAGTTTGACTACTCGCTTGTCAAGTTCCTCAGCGTCCTGGACGAGGACGTATGGGGCTGCATCATCGGAGCGTTCTTCCTCTTCAGCATCCTCATCTGTGCCTTTGACAGGCTGAGTCCCTTCAGCTACCAGAATACCAAAACCGAGTGGAATGGTGAGGGACAAGAACCAAGAGTCTTCTCCCTGAAGGAAGGAATCTGGTTCTGCATGATGTCACTAACGCCTCAGGGTAAGATCCAGAGGTGGTTAAAACGTCATTAAAATGTGAGCTATTATCAAACGTTTCAGATCATCTTTGCGCATGTATTAACACGCTTGAGAATGATGTAGGCCACCCTACAGTAGCTTTTAAATCATTTTTTAAAATCAGTTGTGTCCGTCCCTCCTGCAGCTACCAGCCAATCTGCCGTCAGTTCGTAAACAATTTCATGTCATGCCTCCAGCGGCAAGAAATATTTATAAAATTTGATGAAACTTGTACCTAGCATATTTTGGACATAAACTAGATTGGGTTTGCATGTGAGCCCGGTAACCCCCAAAATATGCATGACAGGGGCTTACCGGATGAGTTCAGGATCCCATGGAACCCCCAGTTTATACTTATATTGAAAACTAATTCCTTTCAGGTGGTGGCGAAACACCTCGTGCATTGTCCGGGCGACTGATTGCTGCTACCTGGTGGTTGTTTGGCTTCATTATCATCGCTACGTACACGGCCAACTTGGCAGCTTTCCTCACCGTCTCCCGTTTGGAAACTCCCATTGAGTCCCTTGATGACCTTTCCAAACAGTACAAAGTCAAATACGCCCCAATGAATGGAAGCAATGCTCAGATCTACTTCCACAGAATGGCAGACATAGAGAAACAGTTCTATGAGTAAGTTCTTGCTGAACGTTCTTCGTACATTGTTTTATTTAAAGCTAAATTCTTGTTAACCGTACGCCCAAGTCACACAATCTGATTTTATGTTGACAAACAACCAAGGCATAGATGCGTTACAAAGTTTAATAATGAAAGTAACCATGATAAAACACAACATGACTTAAACAAATTGGGCATGTAGAGGTTCGCTGCAGTAGTAAGCACTTAAAGGCTGACAAGGTATTTGAATAAATGAAATATTGTAGCCTAAACATCAGGCCACGTAAAATCCCGAGCATCGGGATGGCTTATACATGTAGTTGCCTGAGCATCAAGCCATGTTGATGCTCGAGCATCGGGAAACTGTAAAGTTATTAGGAAAGATTTATACTGAATGGAAGGATGATGTTAGGTAGATTGACGGACCGATAATGGTCCAAAAGAAGCTATAAACTAACTGAGTGATACCCATGAAGTATATATATTAAAAGGAGGGGGTGCGGTACAGAGGCAGCAGTTGTTTATTTTACAAACAACAGTTGAGTACATCAACAGTATTGCAGCTATATCATATTGAATTACATATCGGAATGGGAACGGGCTCAGATCTATTTCCAGAGAATGGCAGACGTAGCGAAATAGTTCTATGAGTAATATTTTGCTAAACTTTCTTCTTATTGTGTTTTATCCAAAGCTAAATTCTAGTTGCAAGTAGTTTACCGTACGCCAAAGTCACAAGATGTGATGTATCAAAGTACCAAACCCCTTCCTCAACTGATCCAAGCTGTTCTAATCTTATGTACAGAAATTCGGAGAATTACGAACCAGTCAATGCTTAAAGGTACATGATCTAAGTTGCATCTCCAGCAATGAACACAAGCCATACATGCCTTGAAATCGTTTTTTTATAACACAAAATCTTTCGCAAAGCGATGGCATCATAAATTTGACCTTTATCAAGCGCAAGTCATACTGCCTAACATTCTTTGACTTTAAAAGTCAAACCCGATCACACATTTGACGACGTCATATGTCCGGTTTTCGGCCTTCACTGCGCAAACGCTATGTTCGACAATGTAGCGAAAGCGTAGTGGTAGCCCGGAACCCGGTTGTGACGTCATCAGAATATGCGTGTCCATTCAAGATCTATTTTATAGCCACAAGTCAGCCTAGCGAGCCCGTTTTGTTTATCCCATCAAAACTGCGTGAATCCTGGCGCACTAAATCCGGAAAACAATGTGTGGTTTTGAACGACTCGAAGAATATAACATGCATGCTTTTACTTTGATCATGTCCCTTTGAGAATTGAATTTGACTGGTTCTCAATTCTACGAACTTATATACCGGGATCTGACCTAGCAGTAAAGACAAAACCTCTGGTAAAACGTCCATCTTGTTCACTGGTTCGACGTGTTCAAAGTATCAGTTAATATAACATAATGTAGGATCAGAGCCGAAAACTATTCTCCATATCCACACTAAGCACACATGTCAGTTAAACGTCCATAACAATAATTCATTATGGACATCTTATTGATTTACACCCTATGAGTTGTGATTTACCTTTCAGGATCTGGAAGAACATGTCCCTGGACGACAACCTTGACGTGGTGTCGAGAGCCAAGCTGGCTGTGTGGGACTACCCCGTCAGTGACAAGTACACCAAACTCTGGGAAACCATGGTGGACTCCAAGTTTCCACCCAACAAGGATGCTGCTGTTGAACGGATTAAAAATGGAACCTTTGCCTTCATAGGTTTGATTAATTTAATACTTGCCTTGGCTTCTTGAGATCGTAAACCAATGCGGCGCCATGAATTCACTCACATTGTCTCCGGGTTGGCGCCAGCATGATGGGTGGGGGGCATGGGGGCTACGTCGAGGGAGAATATAGCCATTTGTCAGGAATACAATCGGAGAAAAAAGTATCTATTGTCTTGTGTTATTTGAACATTTGTGTGTATTTGTCAGGGATTTCAGACCCCTTGTTGGGGATATCAGACCCCCCACGTCGGGGAATTCCCAGGGCTCGACGATTTGCTATATATTTCCCAGCCCCCAACTTCTCTGGCCCCACCCACGATCACACGTTATATATACAGGGTGGGCCGCAAAAATCTACCCATGTTTCTTTGGCTATAACTTGGACAAAAGTTGATATGTTTCCGTGATTTTTCGTCAATGGTTTTTAGAGACCTGTACAATTTTTCAGTCCAAGCCACTTTCAAATTCATGATGTTTTACTATACTTTTTTCAGTCATTGATAATAAGCTCAATCCAGGCTTCATCACTGAACAGGATCAAGTCAAGAACACCTGGGTTGTTCTCAATTCTTTCACTTATGCTCTGGCAAAATTCAACCTTTTGTCCTTTATTGGCATCAGTTTGTATCTGGAGGATTTGCACTTTGGATTAAAAATGTTAGCACTTTGGAAAAAATGTTAAGTCATTATGAATGATTCTTCGCACAGTTGTCCTTGAGGAGCCAACTTCCTGAGACAATCGTCGTGTTTATTTGCGACTTTGGGTCAGAACCACTGATTTCGTTGAAAAGTAACTTTCCAGGATCTTTGTCCTTTCGTGCACTGAAAATTGATGTATCGCATCCATTTTGGTATCAAACAAATTCTATAGGTCTTGTTAACAGCTCATTTGCAAATGAAAAGAAAATAATCATGTTTCTTGAAAATATCAACAATGGAAAATGGGTAGATTTTGGGGCCCACCCTGTACATGTACTCTTACCTTTGGGCATGATACAAAACTCAAGTTATCTGTATCTTTGGTTGCATAGTTGTATTAGACTTTGATGTCTGTAATGATGTGATAAACTAGCAGGACCAGTTTTACGATTTAAAGCTTTCGCTTATCCCGGACTTAAGTTGTAAACTTAATAGTAACCACGAGCTTAGCTGTAAATATGCCTGTTGTGTCCAGTTGTTTAAACCATGTATGTTGTCAAATAGACACTTGAATATATCTAGCGTCTCCAGATATTCATACCTGTGTAGTTTATACGCTATATGTTTTAATCATTGTTTTCAACAGCTGAGAAACGTTTCTTACTTTGTATGAGAATCGTGGGTAACATTGAACATGTTTTAATTGCAGCTGATGCTACTGTGAACAAATACCAAACTCTGACGAACTGTGAGCTGTGGGAGGTGGGGGAGGAGTTCTCCAGAAAGCCTTACGCTCTGGCTGTGCAGGAGGGATCACCCCTGAGAAGCAAGTTGTCCAATCAGTACGTGCTTATGTCCTGTTTATATTGCTTGCACATGATAAACATAGTTAGATTTTAACCATATCAAATACATATCACACACCATCGGTAAATATGTGACCTTTGTTCTACAATAATGTAAGACTTGTTTTCAAATGTGTTTCCAATTGTTTGGTCATTATTCATCTGTGACATATTTAATGACAGTTCTATACAGTGAGTGGTCGAGTGATCCTTAGTGCTGGTGATGGGATTGGGTGCCTGACCCTGAAAGCTCGGGCTCGGATCTCGAAACCCAAAGAGTAGCAGAATAGCTACTTTTCAACGAAATGTAATCCCAAATAAATCAAAAATACAGATGTATTATTCAGTTGTCTAAGATGGTAACGTTAGTCACAGACAGCGAGGATAATTACTTCCTCAGCATTTTGATTCATTGTAATTTGAATAGTTGTGAATTGTTCCCCTGCTTGACAATAAAGGCAGTGTCAAATCCCAATCCGTTTGCAACCTGCGAAACGGTATACCCTACTCTTCATTCATCTTGCCTTGGAAGGTTTACGATGTCTTATTCTCTAAGCAAAGCTTTACGCCATAAACATCAGCTCGTAATTGTATGGACATACTTACTAGTAGCTCTTTATTGTTCGATAATATTACAGACATAACTGTTTTCCACCCTTACCGGGTGATAGATACCCATTTTCAGCCGGGCCGACTGGGACAAGTGAAAAAAAAACCTTGCCTCATATTACAACACGGCACTCGCTAAGATCGAACCCGCGACCTTACCATCGTTGGAACATGCGTGTAACGCCAGTTGCCCATGGTTATCGCCCCTCCAGGTAAACATTTGGTGATCATAGTTATACTTTCATGCCATAACAGTACAGGGGTTTGGGATGGCGCAGTGGTTAGCGTCTCGTCCCAGTATTCGATTCCCGCCTGGGCTCCTCTCAGCCCAGAGAGACAGGACCTGTTGGTGAGACCGTGGTGATATGGCTGAAAGATTGTCGAAACCACGTAAAACCCCAAATCACCCACTCATTCATAACAGTACACGAATTATATGTTTGTGTATGTGTTTAGCATACTACAACTGATCAACCAACGTGAACTGGAGGAGATGAAGACGAAATGGTGGGAACGGGACAAGATCAACTGTCCTAAAATCGAAGACGAGAGTGACGGCATCAGCATCTACAACATCGGCGGCGTGTTCCTCGTCATCGTCATCGGCTCTGGTCTGGCACTCATCACTCTGGCCATGGAGTGCTACTGGTACAAATACAAACCCAAGAAAACCAAGACGCTTTACAGTATCACCACCAAACCGAGCATCAAGCAAACCATCTCGTCGTCCACGTTGACCAATGGGGTGGACAACCAAGGATTTCAGCCTGGTTTCGAAAGCATGTTTGAGCGAGAGAAGGAGGAGAACGCAGCCAATAAACAGAAAGATGAAGCCAAGAAGAACGAATCGTCAGAAACAGGGCAAATAAACGGGGGGTATCTGGAGATGGTGGAACGTCTGTGATATGAAGTTCTTTGAGTTGTTGTGCCACCTTTGGGGCGATCTGATGGGTTGGCGGAGAACGGATAGTGATTGTTAATGTTAGTGTTCAGACCGGAACTGGACATGCATGAATGTGATGATGTATCTGTGTTGATACAAAGAGTAACTTGACTGAAGTGCTTACGCCAAAAGATGACACTGTGTTAATATACTTTTGTGGTTTCTTTTGTCTCAGTAGAATTTGATGTTTTAACTGCATTTCACATCACCGATTAAAAGAGGGTTCCATAAGAACGTTGTACGAATCACGATGGTTAATTGGTAAAGGAAGATAAAGGATTATTTCTACACATTTTTATAGATGTTACACATATGTGCTGTTGATGCTGACTTCAAAGTTTCGTGTGTGTCATTTTCAAACGCTTTTGTTGAATCGCCACTTCTGTATTATTTCAATAGATGCGTTCGGGGCAATTACATTTTAGACCTTAAATCCAAATCCACTGCTTACGTTGTAATTATAACCTGGTCATTGCGAACAAGGTAAATGTATGTTGATGCCTAAAATAACTATACCAGGACTTTGAAATACGACCGGCGAAAAACAAACGTGCGTTGCTAAAAGTAAAATACGTGTGTTGAAAACAATGTTCTTTTAACATAACGGAATCAAATGAAAATCTGTAACAGAGGACGTTTTTCATGAACAGTAGCACGTAATAAAAATAATAATAATAATAATAACCGTAGATTAATATAGCGCTAATCTCCAGTTCTACAACTGCTCAGAGGCGCTCAAAAGAAGATGGTTCAGAACACATGGACACTCTAAACAAACCATTATTATAACAGCTGTCTCAAACGGCAATTGAAATTAGAACATTTGGATTCTACATTTGTTAGTTAATTGACCGTTGTGAAGACTTTTCTTCCTCAAAAGATAATTAATTACGATAATTAGGTCTTCACGTCAGCACTGTGCAATGTTTTGTGTATTAATTATCGTCACATTTATTGAATTTATAACTACATGTTATTGGGCTTTCATCTTCATTTAACTGAATGTTAGAAAGTAACAAACAACAAGGCCATTGTATTTTAACCCAGTGGTGCTTCAGGGAAGTGACGTGGTGTCGCTTAGAACGATTAGGGTCCCAGTAATCCAATGTTTGTCACACAAGGCAACTAAAAAGAGATCGTTTGTTTTCAGTTTTCTATCGATCTCTTTTAGTAACTGGATTTTTTTTCCAGCAATGTGCACCTTACACATCATGATGTGTTATGGCTGCAGTGTTGCTTTGCAATTTAAAATATCATCTCAATTCTCCACTATTTAATTTCAATGTTTTGTCCACTGAAGCTGCTATGTGATGAACTGAACATACAATTTATCTAATACTATTTACTTCTACGTTTCAAATCTACTGGGGTTTGTTTCCGTACGCTTCATTATGCATATATATAATATTAACCAGGAACAATGAAATATAGGTGTTATGGCTGTGAAAGTCAGGGGACCCCCCTCCCTGGCGTGAATTACCTGGCGCCGCCCCTGAGTACATTTCTTTGAGGGTTTGAGCTCTGTGGAATCAAAATCCTAACTGAGACCATAATTATCAAAATGGCTGCCGGATTTCAATAATACGACTTCAGTGCCGTGGTTTCCGTCTGACATGTTGTTCATGAGTTACATGTAGATTATTGTCATGTTACAGTTTACTGATATGATCCATCTCAATTTCAAGCGCTCCTGGGGACTGTTAGGGAGTTGTTATAGCGTTATGTATATATATTAGCGGATTGTTACTGTGTGATTAGTAATCGTAAAACCACCTCGTGTCAATAAAATTGTCATGTCTTTCATTTAGCATTTATTCGAGGTATATGTGACTTGGCCAAAGCCTTCGTCAAGTATCTTGGATTCACTCCTATCAACGACAATCGCTCTAGGTCGATGTGACCTTACGTTTTGGCCAATCAGTGAGAAGTCTGGATCGAAAGCCTAGACCCAATCACGTGGCGCATCTTTCCAGACACTCGGCGAAGTAACATTTGCTATATGGTTGTTATTTCCCTTGGTTACTCCCTTCCGTTTAGTTATGTAATATTTCATTGGTTTTCAATATTTAGCAAATCTGACGTTCCCAAGCACACAAAAACGACTGTCCTTCACAGGAGAGAATTCAGAGTATTTGACTCCGGAAAAGTCACAAAGTAACTGGAATTCGAGGAAGGCATTTAGTCTGCAGTTGCCAAATCAAAATGTTATGTTTCATGTTAAAATGTTGTTGCGCACGTAATGAAAATAAAGTAAGAACACAATGTTATACTGGTATATGTTATATTGTAAGCGTACGCTTTGCAAGATGCAAACAAAGTAGACTAATCAAAAGAAGTTAAGGGTCAATATAGTGAAACCAGTATTTTTTTACCAATCTGAATCAGTTTATCCGAAATCCACATGATAAAATGATGGCACACGTGTCACATGCCAATTTGCGTATGTTTGAAGTGACAATCATGAACATGTACAATGTGCTGATACATCATGAATTTATGAGTTTGAGGAACATTTCAAATGACGAAAACTTTCCTAAATTCGATAACCTTCAGCATTAAATGTTCCCCTGACCTTTAAGGCAACTGGTAAATTTTCAATACTTGATGAAAAGGTCCTTTTCAAAATGCGTTCATATGCATATGGCTAGTTCTGACATTCTTTCAAACAGCAAAATCAATTACATGCGTTTGTGTTTCTATCATGTTTAACTTCTTGTAGTAGTATTTAATATAGACCTACCATTAGGTCTTGGTATTGTCCAGCGAGGGGTGAATTCGGTGCATGAGTTGCACGTTACAGGAGTGTCAAACATTGAACAGTATTGCTAGTGCTGAATGTTATTTGCTAACGAATTTGATTGCCTACCCTAAAGTTAGAAGTACTGTAATGTGTTACAAACCAGATATCATGGCCTGTTCTCCTCGTGACTTGTATTCGGGAGTGGAAGCGGGTAGTCTTACAATACTGCAGTAATCAGTGTCCACGTAAAGATAACACACGTGGCGTGGTCAGCAGGTCCTCGGCAAAGTACAATGGACATAGTTTGATGTACTCCTAGCCTCTTTTCTGTAAGAATGTGTCTGCCTTTGTCGTATTTGCTTCCTGCAGCTACGCTCATCTCACGGAATCAATAACACTTTATTATCCATGTATACACAGAAAATTCTTTTTTCGCTCTCAAAAGAACATGTTCATAGATGCAGGTACATCAATCTATGTTCAGAGCTTGTCTTTCTGTTCATCTTGTAATATAATACCGTGCTGTATTTATTCCGATTTTTTACGCAAAGATTTCACACTAAAGAAAGAGAGCTTCCGTCTTCGTCTAACGCTAAAAATAAGATTGTGCATTGCATTTGGAGGAATGTAAGCAAATATGTAACTGGCTAAAACGGTGATACGCACTTACAATGACATGCACGTGGACTAAACAGTCACAATTTGACGAAACAGGGATAGATGTTGTGTCGAAATGGTGACACTTTTTGGACACAACGGTGACAACAAAAGATATATATATATACATCGATCATTACACTGAATTGTCCGTAGATTTTCGCCAAGTTTGGCTTGTGACCGTTTTGGCTTGTCATCGTTTTAGCTAATACCCATAAAACGATTTTTAACTGGGCTGACTGGGACAAGTGGAGCTAAGTACCTTGTCCACGGGTACAACACGGCAAGCCGCAGCTAGGATGGGACCCACGACCTAATCATCGCCGGATCATGAGTCCCCCGGCTGTTGCTCACGGCTACCGCGCCTTCTCTAAAAACATACATGAAGCCAAGAAAATTAATATGATCATGAGGACAGTGTTAATGAGTGATTGAACGAATGAGAACATATACTTGAGTACATTTTACTAACGATTCTGTAACCAGTCCCTCGTTATCCGAGTTGGGGCAAACGATACAGTACATTTTACGAGCGCTTGTAATTAAAAGTCACAGTTAGAGAGTAGTTTTCAGTCTATTCGAGGTACCTTTCAGATAGGATAACGATTATCTATATCACGCTGTAATTTTAAGGTGGATGAACTGAAATAATTTGCGAGCAAAGGCGGACACGGCGTGGACATTGCTTGAGCAATGTGGACAACATTTGCAAGACGTGGGACACCACTGACATTTCAGTGTGACGAAGGCCTAGGTTTTCAAGGTCTGAGAGCTGCACTGTGTTACTTCCTATAACAATTTAAACACAAGAACAATTACAGCACCTATCACCAGGTTAATTGTATATCAAGGAATGTACGTCCAGAGTTTTGAACAGTGTCGGATGCAAACATGGTGATGTTACAACGAATAAAATGCCAGGAAGCCTCATCTTAAATAGTTCCAAGATTTCGACTCGTGTTGATATTACATGTATATTCAAATATTAAAGGTTTTTTATAACAATTACGGCTTAAGCTAGTTGAACACTCTTCACTGAAAGAACTTGTCAACTATGTCTTCTGCTGGCATTGGCAGCGAAGTTCATGCACTGTTCGCACATCCACTTTAACCACTGGTATAAAGTAACAAACGTTGCATGTGTAAAGTGCGGCCCAATGCCAGGAATATTACTTATATGCACATGATCATTCATTTAATGTCCACAAGCATCACTACAAAGTGTCTCGCCGGGACGATTCAGTGCAATTGTCATGACCATGCTACTGTAACTAACCATTGGGTGGTTATACATATATTTCATGTAGTATAGAGTATTTAAATATGAATGTTCTTTAGGGATATTCTTTGTGAATGCATAACTGTATTTATAACTCTTAAGTTGTTGTTTTTGAAATGTAAAGTCGAAGGCATTTTTTCTTTATGTGATCGTTTGTACATATACATGTATAGTCCTTAATGGCAGGTTTTCAGCTTAGAATGAATGAATGAATGAATGATGGACGGTTGATGAATACATCGATTAAATGGATATTACTTTTAGGATTGCTGAGCATAAAAAAGCTTCATGTGAAAAAACGTAAACAACTTTCAACATTCGAATTCTGTCAAACAGGAGATTTTACTAGTGTTTTGCTCAGTTTGAATATGGCACGCTGACGTCATCATTCGTCAGCGATAGGGTTTGTAACATTCTTTAGCGAGTAAGAGTGGAATGCTGAAATATTCCACTGTATGGTTAAGTACCACATTAAAAGCATTTTCACTTTGTTCTAGATATTCTCGTGACTGTTTAAACATGCTAAATAGGAAATAATATACACAGGGCGACTTCATCTTCCAGGTTCAAGGCTGACTGAAGTTGAACATGGAGACACCGCGGCACTTAGTCGATATCTCAAATCAGTACACACATCCGTCCCTTACATCAATGGTTTCATCCGCCAGTTTTAGACAATGACGTAAGGAGAATTCGATTTGTTACTTGAGACGATCAACACTTTATAATCCAGACACGCAGTGTACAATCTAATGTCGGCATAATGCTATCGTATATGTTTTTTAAAGAAGATTGGTTCGTGGTTTTTGTAATTACGTGTCTTTCAGCCATATCGCCTGTCGGTGGCAGGGGTAAACCTCGAGGCTGGAAGAGATGTACCTCGGTCGGGATTCGAACCCATAACCGCAAAATCTGACATATAACTGGACCGACACGCTAACCCCACTGCGCCATCCAGCGCCCCTAAGACTTTAAGTCTCTGGTCCCAGATGGGATGTTGACATTTCGACCGGAAAAATAACGATGTTGTGGTAGGTTAATTATAATTGTGTATTCCAAGCTAGTCTTTTCTCTGATAGTTTTTCACATCGGTTCCAACGATGAGCTCAGTGAGTATTCCAGATCGTTTCATTGTCAACTGATGGTAGGAGTCAGCATTTTACATGGTATACTAAATAACTGTTGGTTCAATTATATACTGACGTCCAAAAGAAAGTATACCAAGATTTTGAGAGACTACTGAATAAATTCACAAATGCGTTGG
>JAUELE010266937.1:0-10136 GCA_031471655.1 Diodora aspera | reverse complement strand
TAAGTGTAAATGTAACAAGTACTTTGAAAGATATTGACCAGACAAGACGTTTTCACAGAATTCCTTCAAATTCTAAGTTTTCTGCCTAAAAATCAAAAAAATATTTTTGGATCGGAACACTTCTTTCGCATGACACTTCGTTAGGCCATAATGAACATGTGTAGCAAATTTGGTATGAATGTAACAAGTAGTATGGAAGATAGGGGCTGGACAAGAATCTAGAAGGACGGACGGAAGGACTGACGGACAGACCAAACGCATTCCTATAGTCCCCCTCCGGTGTCCGGTGGGGGTCTAATAAGACAAGCCTAATCTAATAACTAATTTACATACTGTTTCTTGTCAACACACAACTTGGCCAAATGCTCATACTCTTCTGCTCGTAAGATGTCAAGAGCAAGTTTGGCATCTTCGTTTGACGATGGAGCATCAAAGTTACTTCCCCTTTCTTGCACGGCCTCTGGGACAAAAACAATGAGTGGCATTTTTATAATGTTGCAATCAGCAATCAAAAGCCATATTATCATGACAGCAGAATGAAAGCAGACTGATCACCACATAATTCTGAGTGCTACCAACGAGCTTTTGGACAAATAGTCATTTGTAAGTTCAAAACTCAATAACCATTTTGCAAATCTACAATTAAACAAGAGAGAATTACAGACTTCCAAGCACTGAGATGATTCAATGTCAAATCTCTTTCAGTCACAACACCAAATAATACAAGCGTACATCTACCAAAAATCTCACAGATAAACCAAAGTAACACATGCTCAATTCTAACTGAAGTCAGTATGGGTCTCCTTTTTAAGCAGCAGTATGCTGGTCTCCAGCAGGACGAAGATGCTACTAAAACCTTACAATATACATTATTCATGTCGTCTCACCTATTTTCCTCTGTATTTCTGTGGTGTCGACTAGTGCATTTTCATAAAAGAGTTTCTCAGCCTGAACAAACAAGATGGCCTTTTCATCTGATGTTCACGTCAAGGATTCCAATTTTGACATCATGAAGAAAGTGAAACAATGGTGAAAAATAAACCAGCTTTTGGTTTTTCTTGCCATGAAATTATGTGAGTATTCAGACAAACGTGTTTGGTTATGAAAATGAAATGATTTCTGCATGACATGATTAACAGAACGAGGAATCAACCACTATCAGTGCAAACAATCCGTTAGATAAAAGATTCACATCAGCCAACTGGTACATATGTGTTACACCAGGGCTTCTCAAACTGGAAGAAAATTAAGGATCCTTTGGGACTACAGTGAGCATACAATGTTTACAATATAATTTGTTTTATTTAGTGCTAGCAATGGGTGCCTGACCCTGAGGGTGCGAGGGTTCGAATCCTCAATGGGACTCCACAACAGTAGCAGAATAGCTACTTTTCAAGGAAATGTAATCCCAAATAAAACAAATTATGTTTTGTTTCATCGTTTCCTAAAATGTCACCGTATATTTCAATGTTTACAATAGTGAAATATAAGTTTGTTCAATCAATGTTTATTATCTGATGTCCTACAGGTTGAAACAGTCAGTGCTGTGGGTGAAATATTTCATCAGTGATCCTATTGTACAATTGTTTTTTCCTTGGCCATCAGCTGACAGCTTTGAAAACATATCTGCCTCCAAGGCTGGCCGAAGTGGAAACAATCATGGAAACAAAAAATGTCTTTAATTAAAAAATGCAGATATGAATCCTCGTGTGAAATATGTGTAAATTGAAATATGAACACAGATCAGATTTCTGCATGACATGATAACAGGAACTAAGAAACAAGTACTGCCAGTAACTAAGCTTCACATTAGCCAACTGGTACATACCCGGTATGTGCGTTACACTGCTTAGATCCCAACAACCAAGGTATCAACTATCTCTCTCATACAACATAGCCCCTCTGTAAATTATGGATTGTTACTTGCTACAGATGCTGGCATAAAATATGAATTTATAACTAAATTACGACAACCTCCCTGGCAATATTAAGGATACACTGTTCCTTTCTATAGTAGATGTCAGCGATCTGAAAGTAGAAAGTAAAATAGATACTGCTTAGTCTATTCTGTTGACAGAGTATATTTGTATTTAAGCTGTATTTCAAAAGCATTATCACACCAACAGATCTTCATTTCTGGGATGGAAGAAAGCAAGCTGATCAACAGCTCATCGGTAAAAATCTAAAATGTCAACAACTCACCCATAGAGAATGTAAACCTTCACAGCTCACCCATAGAGAACGTAAACTTGCACAACTCATCCATAGAGAATGTAAATAATCACAGCTCACACATCGAGAATTTAAGCCTTCACAGCTCACCTATAGTGCATGTAAACATTCACAGCTCACCCATAGACAATGCAAACTTTAACATTTCACCCATAGATAATGTAAACCTTCACAGCTCACCCATAGAGAACCAAAACCTTCACAGCTTACCTATAGAGAACCAAAACCTTCACATCTCACCCATAGGGAAATTAAACCTTCAAAGCTCACCCATACAGAATGGAAACCTTCACAGTTCAACCATACAGAATCGAAACCTTCACAGTTCAACCATACAGAATCGAAACCTTCACAAGACACCCATGGAGAATTTAAACTTTACATCTCACCCACAAAGAATTAAAAAAACCTTCACAGCTCACTCATAGAGAACTAAAACCTTCATACCTCAATCACAGAGAATGTAAACCTTTACAATACACACAGAGACTTTAAACCTTCACTGCTCGCCCATAGACAATGCAAACTTCACCCATAGAAAATTTAAACGTTCACAGCTCACAAAGAGAACTAAAGCCTTCACAGCTTAACCACAGAGAATGTAAACCTTTACAACACACTCACAGAGACTTTACACCTCCATAGCTCAACCATACAGGATCGAAACCTTCACAAGACATCCATAGATAATTTAACTATTCACAGCTCACCCATAGGGAAATTAAACCTTCACTGCTCACCCATACAGAATTGAAACATTTACAGCTCCACCATTCAGAATCGAAACCTTCACAAGACACCCATGGAGAATCTAAACCTTCACATCTTAACTACAAAGTATTGAAAACCTTCACAGCTCACCAATAGAGAATTTAAATCTTCACAGATCACCCATAGGGAATTTAAACCTCCACAGCTCATCCATGAAGAATTAAAACCTTCACAGCTCACCCATGCAGAATTTAAACCTTCACATCTCACCCATAGAGAATTAAAACCTTCACATCTCACCCATAGAGAATTAATACCTTCACAGCTCACCCATAGAGAATTTAAACATTTAAAGCTCGCCCATAGAGAATTAAAACCTTCACAGCTCACCCATAGAGAATTTAAACCTTTACAGCTCACGATAGAGAATTTAAACCTCCACAGCTCACGGTTACCCATAGATAATTAAAACCATCTCATCTCTCCAGTAGAGAATTTAAACCTTCCCATCCCTCCCAAAGAGAATTTAAACCTTCACAGCTCACCAATAGAGAATTCAAACCTTAGCAGCCCAGTCATGAAAAATTTAAACCTTCAAGCAAGAATGAGCGATTACAGGTTCTACAACTTACCAACTGCATACACTTCTTGAAATTTCTTGAGAATAAACATTAAGAAATGTTTAATTAGAGACACTTTTCAAAAACACATTTTATTGAAGCTAATACTAAAACATCTAAGGGTGTATATTTACTTACATTTCTCAAGCACTGTGGAAGCAAAACGAAGTTGGACTGTGAAGTAAGGTGAGATAGACAGGCCAGGTAACATTTCAGAGCACAGTTCTTCTTGCCATCCCTTTCATATACCAGTCCTCTTCCAAACAAAATATTGCGACCATCTTCTGTCAACTGGGAAACATCACCAACATCTACGGTTTCATCTGAAATACAGATTTAGATAGAAATGGAGCATACTCCAGGTTAATTACTCAATTGTTTTCACTGCGAGACAAAACCTTGAAAGTAATACAAATAATACAAATATTGTAGTATATTTCCTATTTATACTTAGCCTGTCTTAAAATGATGCATGTTCCATGCATTTCTGAACCCTGAGTGGAAGAACCTGTTCTACAGCTTGTTCTAAAGTTGTTCTCAACCTTGAAACATCTCTCACAAATGCACCCATCATGCCACAGCGCGGTAGCCTCCTTTTGCTTCTTCTTCTTTCTGTGAGCACTGGACTCGCTGTAGACACTGTATCTCTACTTTGCTGATCAGGGAGAACAGGAGGACTCTTGTAGACTTGTAATACAGGCTAAGTATAATTTATATATACGAACAATACTCCAATATTTGTATATTTTCCCTTAGCCTGTATTACAATAATGTAAGCTGATCCCACAGTTCAGACGGCTAAGTTCAATCCTAAATTTAGATTGCTCAAAGCATGTGTGATCAAGATGACGTATTTTGGAAAGCCAAGGGTGAAACGGAAGCAGGTTTCTGACAATGTTATTTCTGATAATGAAGACGTTATTGATACAAACACTAGCAATGATCAAGTACCTCAATCTGCATCTAAACAGACAGCATTTTGATTTGTATGTATAAGATCTAGACTACGATAAAGAACTTCCGGTTTCGCGATGATCATCGTTAAGTAAGCAACCTGCTGTTAAGTTTGTGACACTGAAAATATAGTTATTACGTTCATTCAAAGTGTTTGCTATGATGAATTATGTGATATAAAACTATCACTTGCTTATGTAAATAAAACCTGTATTTTACTGGGACGGGCAAGAAGTTTATGGGACTGGTAATTTTTAATGCTCTCGGTCCACCCGACCCGTAAAATAATTGGCCATCGGGAACACTGAGAGGTACTGCAAAAATCAGTCTTCCAACCATAATTTTTTTCCTTTTTTGCATGCCGGTCTTCCAGCTTAGATGTAAAGCCTCCATCTTATCATTTTTGTCTAAACAGCTACATTCAAGTTGTATCTCCATGATACATAATTGTCAAACTCCCAAAGACTGACAAGGCTGTGAAATATCAGGAGGTACACTATGTCAACTTCAGTCGACTCCCTCTATTTCGAACCTTTCGAGACTGACAAGAAATTTTCCCAATAATGTGTGATGCATGATTCAAGTATATATATTCCCTATCGGAACATCCTCCTGAATTTCTGTAACGGCCAAATACATGTCGCTGTGAAGGCATGTTCAAGTGACAGCTTGTACTTTAGCACAGCTTGTTCAAATGCACTGGCATAATTATTGTTGAATACATGTATTTGATTTCAAAATCAATATGGAAGTTAATTTAAACAAGAGCCATCCCAAGATGGTATATTTCACCAGCAGCCAACTCGAAGATAGCAAATATCGGTAGCAAAAATTTTCCCTTTCCTTTTGTGAATTCTAAAGATTCAAGTAATTTCTGTTATCATATCATTATAACACCAGTGCCCCTCCGTCCCCCTCTCTGTGTCTCTCTTTAATTTAGTGATGGCAAAAGGTGCCTGACCCTGAAAGTACTGGTTCAAATCCTGGACGGATCTCAACCCAAAACAGTACCAGTACTTAGCAGAATAGCTAATTTTCAAGGAAATGTAATCCCAAATAAAACAAATAATGTGGATTCAAGAATTTCAACAATTCTTAAATTACCAAGGATATCGTTCATAAAGAGTATGTTATTACCGTTGTCCACTACATTGGAAGGTCTTTTGTTTTTTGTTTTCTTTTTCTTCTGTTTTGGCACAGGAGTGACTTCTGTTGTTTCTAGAACACCTACAGTTTCATCCGATCTCATATCTGTGTCATGCGATTCTGCTGTCAAAGAATCTGCCTCCAAACCACTGGAAGACTTTCCCTTGACCTCCATATCTTGCGCTTTCCCTCCTGCAGACAAACAACTTTGTTGATCACCGAGTTGTGCAACAGCAGGTTCTCCAGAGCCATCATCAATCTGACCAGGATGCTGGTCATTATTATCAACTTCAGCCAAGCTTCCATCCTCGTGAGCATCATTAGTTGTCCTGTCTTCGGCAGGCTCTTGTTCTGTCTCACCTGAGCTTTGACTTTCTGGTTCAATGTCTGTTTTTTCCCCCACTGCAGATTTCAACATCATGAATCTGTTGTCCTAATGGAGGACTTGACCACAGCTGATCAACACACCTGAATAAACAAGAGACAAAAACAACGTTAGGAACCTAATAATGAAGGGCCTACCTGAAAAGATAAACATATACATATCTATCTATCTGAGCAAGCTGCACATAATTGGACGAACTACACATGACTGCATACAATGCAATGATTACATCTACGTTTGTTCCAGGAAAGGTGCCATCATGAGCTGCACATGGTTAACCTAATCCTTCTGAGGGCTGAAATCAGCGAATGAGGCTGACCTACGGGAATTTGCCACATGAAGGCAGATTAATCCGGGAACCATGCGTCCTTATGACGTCATAATTAGTTAGAACTCAAGTCAGATATTATTTCCGTCAAGTCACTGCTCGCTCTGATACCAACAAAAACATATTTTGTTTTTTTTTGTCAGCTCCGATTTTGTTTTGGGGGGCAAAAATCAATACAGAGGTCCCTTCTTTGTACATCATAATAATTCATCAACTCGCAACATTGACTTACAGTAGGAAATCAACAAAGTTTTTAGCCTCTCACGCCGCTATTCTCATGGACGCTATAGCGCCCAACTGTAGGCAGACTCATAAATCTCGTGAGCGCTATAGCGCCCACCCGGAAGGAATGGGTTAATGAGAAACATGTAAGCTTTCCTTTAGGAAACAATTTCTATCCATGTTCGTGTGTTTGTTTTAAAATTTATGATCAGCATTTTGACATCTTCAGACATTAATTATCAGCATTTAGCCTTAATTGATCATCAATTAGGAGGTGGGGTGTCCGCGTGGTAAAGCGTCAAATTTGTCATCCGGCAACCTGGATTCGTCCCTGGCTCGCAGCGCTGTGTTGTGTCCTTAGACAAGACACTTTACCCCACTTCTCTCAGTCGACCCAGCTGAAACTGGGTACTGGTCCTCCAAGGCAGCTTGGGTTAACCAGGGTAATATATGCAGTGTTTTACCCTGGTAATTATTTATGTGGGTCCAGGGGACCCCTAATATTTAATTTTTGGGGTCCCGAGGTATGAAATATGGGTCCCAGTTTCAGTAATTGACATGTTCAATACAGTAGATGCTATTTATAGATTTGGAAATGTCAACATGTCATAACAAAGACAGGATTGTAGATAATTTGATATTTAATTACTGAAAAAACAATTCAGTAATTTCTTAATGTACTTATTGCGTCAAGAAGATGTTAATATTTTTGCCACCCAGGGGACGCAGGGATTGAATTTTTTTAGGTCCCCATTAGCAAAACTAGGGTACTGGACACGAATTCCTGGGTTCGGTAAATCCCTGGATCTGTCATTCTGGCCTGCTGACCACATTGGCCTACACTGCTAGTCACCTGATCGAATGACACAGACACACGACAAGATTCTTTCGCCCTACAGTTTACGCGTATTGGCGCTTTTAAAATATGTAACGGCCTTGAACATTGTCTAACTCAGGTACCTTTAGGATAAGTGTTGATTAATTGCAATAACGACTTTGGATAGAGAGAGAGAGAGATGATGGCACCCCAGTTTGTTAGGCCAGAGAGCCGAAGCTTAACGTGCCCCAAGCTAAAACAAATTCCAGTAAATTACCGGTAGTTACCAGTAAATGGGAACACTGTAACCTGTCTGCAATAAATGTGTCATTGATTTTCTTTCAAATCAGGGCCTTTGTAACTCATATTTAATGTACTAGGACATTTCTATTCCATTCATTTGCCTTTGGTTGTCATGGGGGGAGGGAGGAGATGTGTGACGAGCCTGAACACGAAAGAGCCTGTATCTGTCCATCAGTACCCATGTTTTTTCCATGCAGTAACAGTGCAAAAAAAGATACAGTTTACTGAATTGGGCGGCTTGTTTAATCTGCCAAATGAATCTTAAGAGAGTCACTGAAATATGCCACTGTATTTTGGTTCTTCTCTCAAACAGAACCGGTGAAATTGTTGAAAAAATTGCTCATTGATCAATGTTACATGAAAACTAATTTAATGTCATTTGCAGAAGAGAATGTGAAGGTGGAAGTGAAAACTGAGACAGAAACTCCGGTGAAAGTAGAAGTGAAGTCAGAACATGAGATCCCTTTGCCCAATGATATTAAGCAGGAATCTCTTGAGGATGTGAAAACTGAGGTGAAGAAAGAACCGCTTGATGAAACCAGTGACAATCTCGGTGATGACAAAGCAAAGAAGCAAGATGAAAAGGAGGATGATGATAATAATAATGATGAAGGTAATTTTGAATTCTTTGAAAGAGTTTGTTGTGATTTTAGAGTTATTCTTATGTGATACAATCTTTCATTTTGAATAAAAAATTAGGAAGCAAATGTCATGCTTTCATTGCCATGATCTGTATTAATAACTCCTGTTTGTCATGCAGTTTGGAAGACTTAGATTGTATAGTGTCATCCCTCGGTGAGCACTTAAAGATGATCATTGTATCAGTCTTTGGCCACATAAAAAATAGTTGGTGTTTGTCCCCGCCCATCTCTGAGAAATGGCCATACAGATGACATTATAAAGCATGTTGTTTCAGTGCTAATGGTAGGTGCACTTGTCTGTAATATGCGTGATTCATCTTGTATCTCCAACCATTTGAGTTTTGTTTCAATTTACTAGTAAATGCTGACTAAGCAGTTTGTAAACCTGTACAGCTTACAGTAAAGATCTCTGGTTGAGTTATAATCAGATTACTTGTCTCATGATATGTCAGAAATTCCTGAAAACATATTAAATCAAATTTAATATTGAACTTATTTTTGTCAGAAACAAATTTCAAAATCATTATTTTTTCTTGAAAGATTTTGGTGGAAGAAAGTTGCTGACAATGGCTGGTGTATTTGATGTCTGGAATCCTCCTGATGTGAGTCGTGAACTATGTGTTCCTGGAAAGAAACTTATCTCTTATAAATCAGTTATAATAGCAAATTAATTTCATTAAAGGTACATCAAACGCAAAAACAAGTTGATCTAATTCAAAAGATAATGTTAAAATAAACTTGTTTTGAAAACTTGGTAAAGATTTGATGCATGTTTCGTTGAATATGAACAAAAATTATCTGGCTACTCCTAGACACATTTTGGCATCTGAGAGTGTACCCACTTTTCTTACTCGTCTACTTCTTTATAACAATGCATCCTTGACATTCTGAGCATGAACACTGAATGCTGTGTCGTCGGAGGATATAGTTATGTTAATATCATACTTTGCATAAATTTCTGTAGGGTGTGATTAGAATCAATGCTTGGAAACGGTTATGAGGTATCTCTGCTGATTCTGGACACTTCTTTATCCTTTTGTTGGGGTTCAGATCTAATTCAGGTTAACTTGTGGTCATTTTACTTTCCTTTATTCCATATTTGTTGCTTTTGTCATTGTGGTATTGGAGCCAGTTTCCGACAACTATGATAATGTAATGATACTCCCACTGTAAATCTTCTGTCCTGTTTTAATAGGGTGGCGAGCCTCTATATTCATACAGTGTGATCACCGTGGATGCTTCACCTGCCATGGCCTGGATCCACCACAGGATGCCGGTATGTTCCCATTATAATGGCTGGTATTTGTCAATTCTCTATGTGGGGCTGTGTGCATACAGAACTTCCCACGAGTTAGCTCCCCTGTGTTCCACTAACATCTTGGACATGAATCGGTGGATGAAGCTCGGAGGCCTTATGCCCAGAAGTCTGCCAGCTCACAACTAAAATACCTACAAGAACTACATGAAGCATGTTTATGAAATGTTATCAGTTAAAAATCACAAACTGTTGATGATCAATATATCTGAAAGTCCTTTACAACTACGTGCATATAGTTGGCAACAATATTTTTTCAAACATTACATTTGCAAATGAAGCTATCGTCATGGAGACAGACTTATGTATGTGCAAGTAGTCCACAGTGGCAGTTACCTCCCCTGCAATCACTGCTGTCAAAGTCATGTCAGAGATGTTTATAAGCCAAGGGCGTGTAACTCTCTGAGTTCAGAGTGGGGCTGTGTGATGTTGGACAGAGAGATATGGTTTCAATTTGGGAGA
>JAUELE010266926.1:0-10136 GCA_031471655.1 Diodora aspera | reverse complement strand
GTATCATTTATGTCATTGATAGCGGAAGCCATCCACTCGTGGAACCTGCAATGTCTACTGTATATATGATTGATATTGTACTGTACGTATGATTGATAGTTTACTGTATGTGTGACTGAAAGTTTACATTGGTCATGTTACAGCCAAATACCCAGTCCAAATGTAAATTATGTTCTCTGAGTAATAACGTGTATATATGTTTTGTATGTTTTGGCTTAAACGGCACTCTCCAAATATAAAGGAGGAAATAAAGATCAATCAATCAATCAATCTAAACTTTCGTGTATCGTGCAACCTAAAATATACAGACATCCAGAGCCTCAGAAATCTCTGTTTTTAAACCAGACATTCATAGCGCTTAGTTCAGCTGATGTACTGAATAACTGTCCCACTAACACATCCATACAATGTGCGGAATTTTGAACTTACACGAAGTGTTGTCATTTTCAATATGCCAGGAACGTGAGAGACAACTTGGTCTTTGATACATGTTCCATAGTTGTGCTCTCGTGCATTGGAGACTAATTTACTCTGTTGCCTGTTGCCCTTATACGCAGATGGCGCTGATAAAAGCAGACGTATAGAACGCTTAAGAGAAACTCAACTACCGTTTGATTAAGCTGAGTTGGTTGATGGATTAACCATACATGCTAAAGATGATGTGCATATCGTATGATAACAGACACCACGATGAGTTTAAGTGTGAGGTTAATTTTTGTAGAACAGTTGACCTGATTCAGAAGAACAGAGCAGAGATAGTGTATCAACAAAATATCATTGGAGGTTCAAATTTTCGTGACTAAGATAAGGTCCACAGCTAGTCAAAGGTGCTGATTGGAATAGTTTATACAAATGGCAGAGCACCCAATGGTAAGCGTCGTCTGCCACAAGAATGACTAGTACTGTCTGGCTAGGGTGCCATTCTTTCCAGGTGACAATGTCACTCCTGTGAAGCACCGTTAAACTTTGTTTACACAGAGTCAGACAGACGGATACCGGTTCTGGTACACACAATCATGTTCATAAGCTTCATGTTGGCAATATCGTGATGTATGTTAGCTTTGAGATTTGAGGGTTTGGTAGTGGTATGTTTATGTTTAGATACAATCATACAAGGTAAAAAGTCTCCTTTTTTGCATAACAACAATCATGAAATTGTATCCGTAATGGGGATGCAGAAAATGACCATTACACTGCAACATCTATTGTAGAACGTAAGATCGTAATGATTTAGTGGATTATCCTAGAATGTGTCACTCATATTTCAGCCGCGACACAGGTTACAGAAAGGGGCAGTTCTCTTCAGAAACAAACACTTTTCAGGGAAGGTCATTTACAAAAAAACACCAAAACGGAGGTGTAGAATGACCTATTCATTACACTGTTTTTGTATTACACAGACATATAATATATTATTTACAAGCAGCGACTGTATGATATCACATAGGTAACTGTTGATAATGACCTTGCATCGGCATATGCCTATGAATGAGAAAAATAGATTGCGAAAATGGAAATTACCTTTTTGAAGGTATTGCTACTTTCTCGGTAGGGGAACCGAGATGATTTTTATTCTTGTTTTTTCATCCTTTAATAATTTTTTTCAATTTTGTGTTGCTTTTTGGGTTAGATTTTTGTTTTAGTTGTGGTTTAGGGATGGGGTGAGTCATTAATTTGCTGGATTGTGTGGCGCAAGACACCGATGTAATTTTGTATCACCTACACTACATTGAAATGATGACGTAAAACACACAGTTAACTCAATCGAATTCAGTCCTTTCTTCTGAATTTAGCAAAGGCATTAATATAAGATAGAAGTTTCTTCTTGTACATGAACGACCCCAAATGTTTCATGGCTTTGAAACTGCTTTTGGTTGCAAATCCTTTACAGTAACTCTCAATGAAGCTGCGAATGTCATTTTCATTTGATTAATAAGACCCACATTGATCATCAAACGTTTCTTTAACCAATTAACACACAGAGTGACCCGTTGCATAGCCTGATAAAAGACAGTTGTAAATGGATTCAATTAAGTCCAGCCACCTGAATAGTTTTCTCATACGTCATGGTATAATATGTAATTCTGTGTATGATATGAAGAACGTTTGAAACCCCATTTATTCGTGACCATACTTTAGAGATAAAGTTTAAGGTGAATGACGCGGCGGAGTGAAACGACCATCGATGCTAATTAGCTCCGTATTATAAAAGAAAATAAATATTTGCACCATTTCGCTGCAGCAGTAGAGGCTTGTCTTACGCCTTTGATGTTTTGAACATTTTCTGTCTTGTCTGGATCATTTTATGCTTTCTTTCTTTCTCAAATCACCGCTCTTGCGGGCAATATCAAGGAACCGCCAACAGTACAAATCCTAATTGCTTTTGATTGCTGTGTTTAACATTGTGTATGAGTTTACTTCACGTTTGAATATCTAAAGAGGCTCAAATGTATTTATGTGGCTATTTTTGTCATCAAATGCCGGGGTCATGCGTTTATGTATGGCTTCTGAAATAATTTGATTAAACAATTTTTAGAACTTGCTTGTTTTGTTTTCATTGTCTCTGCCTTCCTTTCTCAGTCGTCGATCTAAATACAGTGACACTTACCATTCAAAGTGTCAGGTGGTTGTATGTTTCTGTATTCCCGCAGCTGTGTTTTTCTTACTTTCTTACATCCCTGGGTCGTGCTTACAGGTACGCTTTGTGACGTAATTTGATGATACAATTTTTACAACCATACTATTTCAATATTGTTTGCTCTGCTGTCCGTTATCAGGGGTTGATAAGACTAACCAGATGCTTGTATACATTTGTCAAGGGTTCAATACTTTGGCGTAGGAATTCTTTTTAAAACTGTCTTACCCATACACTTACCTCTTCACACTCATCCCAGGAAGTGATCTATCCTGACACTAAAAATGGTAGATTCATCTGATTTAACATGGTGCTGTCCTTTCCTGTATTAGCAGGAGCAAATTGAGAACTGAAATAGACACTTCTCATGACAAAAACACCATCTCAAAGGAATTCCAAAGCACAACATTTTTACAGTAATAGTTTCATCTTGATTAAATGTTATTTTTAATGTGCATGTTATTTTGAAAATAGTTTAGTTTGTCATCGTTACAAGTCGAGCCCAATCAGGTTTGGTTTGTTGCATGTGTGTGAGAGTGATCATTCTGGACATTTGTCAAGAACGAACGTGTGTATATTTGCCAATATTACAAACTACTTGCTTATCAAGTTACTCTGCAGATATAACACCATAACAGTTGTCTGCTATAGATGAATTGTCACATGACAACACTTGAAACATAAGCAAAACCAATGAGCTCTGAACTCCATTGTACATTCTTGAAGATGTTTGCATGCTGGTCGCCGTCTTCCAAACTGGTTTCACAATTGATATCGGATTTTAAAGTCCCCTGTTGGGATTCGTTGACAGTGACCGGACGAAAAAAAGTTCCAACGAATCTCGGTTTGATTTTTGTAATTGACAAACAGTGTTGAGCTATTTGGAATCGTGATTCAGCGTCATCCACCTCCCGTGAGTCCACATAGAAAATAAATGTAATTGTTAAGGATAAAAGTTTTATTGCAATGAGTTTTCCATGACGTCCGTTTTCAACAAAACATGACGGGAACAAACATCAAACTTTAGAAGGATCAGATTTCATCGAATTCAATTAAGTTGTTTTGCAATTACAAATTTAACCTCATGTTCTTTAGTGAAATATAAAGACGACAATCATAAAGTAGGGATATTACAGTTAACGTGTTCACATAATTTAAGTATCTGTACATTCTGAATGAAAGATCATAAAATCATGAAAACATCAAGTAAATGAAGATTACTGCGTTGAAGTGACATCGCATGGAAATCATAAAATGTCACAATCAAAAAGGTCATCCTTTGTCTTCATAAGACACTAAGTTTGCTTGGGAATTAAAGTATTTGTTTTCGAAGAAATGCTCTTTTTCAAGCTGCAAATTAAAACTTCTTAACAGAAGTATCGGTCTCTTTGAGATAAGTCTGTTGGAGACAACATGCAGCAAGACTTAAATGAGACAATATTTGTAGCTCATGAAGATTATTCCTAAAGGCCTCCACACACTGAAGCATCGCGTCGGCAGCAAAAAATCGCTCCTTTTGATTTATGATAAACACCCCACACTGAAGCAGTGAGTCAGCGTCAACGTTTTTGAATCCCGAAAAAGGGGATTGTTGCTGCTTGACGCGCCGGTGCATCCCCCATTTTTGTGATTTATTCCATCAAAAACATATAGTAGAATTACCAATCAGGCTGTTTCAATCGACAATTCAACAATATCAAAAGGAATGTCAATGAAGAACACTTCGTACTTAAAATACAAAAGCATCGTTGTCTTTATGACATAGATAGCCTATATACTAAACATTAAAAAGGAAAACACCCAACAAACATAAACATTTGAATGTTAGTTACTTTTTGATAATGTTGAACAGGTACTGGCGAAAAAGGGTGTGTACATGTACGTGTCCACCTGATGTCCTCGGATCGTAGCCCCTTCCAACTTTGGCTTCCTACGCCAAAGCCCCCCCCCCCCCCCGCACTTCAGTGCATATATACACATGCATTTACTAATGCATAAACATATAATTATATGCAGGGTCACGAAACAACGCTTTCGTTTTATATTTGTTTTGGTTCATACATTTCCAAGGTAACATTTAGCATTTGACTTTGTTCGAGAAGAATGAAATAATTCTGAAATTCTACAATAATCGTGGTCATCTATGGTCTGAGCTCAGAGTGAGAGGGACAGTTTATAACTGTGACTGTACAATAGAACACATAATAACAACAGACAGAGGTTACTGACAAAGGATTGGCGCATTGTATTGACATTGTGATTTATTCTATTGTGAAACTTCTGTGGTAATATGTAGAACAACCCAAAGTTCTACATTGTGCTCATCAAGATTGGTATAGTTGAACAAATTAAGATACATGTACGTTTATAGATTTGTCATTATGTTCGTTGGAAACGTATGCGTTGGATATAGCCCTTTTGCTTTTATGTCGGTTGCGACCTAAAATATTCCCCTAAACATATATGAAAACAACGTATTTCAGGTATTATCTACTGAATTTGACGCGCTGCTCTAATTTGGGATGAATTTGGCGTGTTCACGCGCTGCCGACGTGCTGCCTCAGTGAAGGGAGCCCTTAAGACCTCTGCAATTCCATTACAACAGATGTCATATACGTATGAGCCATTTTATGAGTGTTTAATAGATCTTTCCCGTTTAGGAGTGGAATAACTATTATGGAATTTCCTTCTTGCATTGCTTTGCACTGATTTGTGTTTAGATTTAGTATCTTGTTTAGCACAATCAAGAGTGAGAGTTTGATATGATGCTGACTCTCTTGGCGTTGAAGAAAGTTAGTTCAGATTATCTGACACACTTAACGTCAGTCAGACAACAAGTAGAAACCATTATAATTTCTCATTTTAACTAGTCTCACTCTGTAAAAAAAACACGCCCAATGCATAGGATTGTGTGGTTCTTGGTGACTTTTCTGCAAGCTATTGTTGTTTTGCCTAAAACAAAGAAGAAATGTGTTTTTTCACATTTGAGTTTAATTCCAGATTCGAGCTTGCCATTTTCTAAGGGATGCCATACAATGATCATTTTCGGTGGCGAAGGATGAGACGTATTGGTTTCGATTTTGCATCTTCCCTTTTGGAATGTGGAGCGTTGTATAGCCATGTAGAGTGTATTTGCGGTATATGTTATTTTCATAATGAATATCACTCACCTCGGTGTCGAAGATGCAACCTCACACATGTTTATCTTCTCCTATCACACAATTTTCCTGGCAATAAGGTTCTTTCACAATGCGCCATGTTAATGAAATAACCATTACTGAATCACCGTTTAATTTTTCATATAATGTAACAAAAACTGTTTAAAATCGTTTCTGTATATTTCTCGTGAGAAAAAAAATCGCAAATCCAGTGATCCAGTTATTCCATCATGGTTGCCCAAATGTGCATAGCAGAAGACAGAAAGAGACGAGAACTTGAAAATAGCAAGTTACGCGAATTGCGCGTGCAATTAAAACAGGTATAACGACTTGTACGTGAAACTAAAACAGTTATAACGACTTGTACGTTACATTAAAACAGGTATAACGACTTGTACGTGAAAATGTACTCCAGGTGCACTGTCCGTGATGTTCAGAGTGAAAAGAGCGACAATGCAGTGACAGAATATAGTTTGGAACTATGTGTCCTTATAATATACATTTTGTTCTGATATTATTTAGTGTGTTTTGTGTGAGTTACAACTCGTTATCTAATAGGTATAATAGTTACATAACTCGGACAAAGGCCAAGTGGTAAAACTACATTTTGCAACGATTGGACAAACGATCCCAATGATCGAATCTACACTTATTGGTGTCAGTATAGATTACTTCCTACACGAAAGCATTCAACACATATTATACATCTACAATGCCCTGAGACTTGGTGTGGTAAATGCCCAGATTTCTAGATTTCACGCAGTGGTTAACATGTTGGCCCAGCAACTTGCCAGCCTTTGCGGTTGGGCTTCGAACCTTGCAGCGGGACTCTCTGTTTCAGCCCGAAAAATTGGCCCTTGCATGATGAGGTGTCACGGGGGTGATATGGTTGAATATAAAAGTAATCACTCACTCACTCTAAATTAATTAACTCACCTTTAACGGACAACAGAGAAAATGAAATAAAGAAATGTGTAACCAAAAGTATACTCTTAAAAATATCTAGGGGATATTGAAATTGCAAGGTCGATAACAAACTAATGAAAATAATAATTGATCCCAAACTAATTGTATCTTTACAAAGAAGGAATTGAGTAAACAATTCACCCGGTATTTCATTACATAAATCGTTTCTCTTGCTATCATGATCCGTGAAAGAAGGAATGGGTAAGCAACAGAAATTAAAAGTTGACATTTTGAATGTGATGCAGTGTGTCCCATTCTGCCACCAACGCCTGACCAAGTTCATCTAGTGTGGCTGGTGGTCTTGACGCACATCGGCCCAAGATGTCCCAGACATTTTCAATGGGGGAAAGGTCAGGACTCATTGCTGGCCAGGGCATCGTATGGATATTGTGCCGTTGAAGGTGGTTATTGACTACTCTTGCCCGTTGATCACGGACGTTGTCCTGAAAGACAAAAGGGCGCCCCTCACTTCGTGCAAACAGGACAACATAGGGTGTCACTATGCTGTCTCTACAGTACTGGCCAATGTCTCTTCTAATCGTCTGACCTGTCACGCTGACACCAGTTGCCTGGTGTAGGTTTGCAGCAATCTGATTTGCTGTTTGAGTGCGATTTCTCAGAGCCTGATACGAATCAACCTAATCTGGGCTCTTCTTGTTGTCCGTGGACGCCCTGCGCGGCGTCGATCATCATATTATGGGTTTGGTGATACCTGCTCCATAATCTGCTAATCACAGACTTGGAAACATTGAAGAAATGGGCAACCTCAGACTGACGGCTGCCAGCATCAAGCATACAAACTGCTCGTAGACGTTCAGCACGTTGTATTTTTGCAATGCGACGTCTCAAATCAAACGATGTCTCAGATAAACAAAATCAACACAGGATTACAGTCAGAAGCTATCAGAGTGAAAGAAATATCAATCACAAGGGAGTGGATGACCTTTCTCTAAAGTGTCAAATTCGAATATGCACCTCGACCACGTGTTCGGGATTTCCACGTGCTGCACGTGCGCACCACTGGCTCCGTTTTGGTGCTCTGCTGTAGACAAATTCGTGCTATCTTCATTGCAGTTGGTGATTGTATCTAAAATAAAATCATTATTTTGTTATTTACCTAAGAATTCCATTACCCCCTACTTTTTTTAAGAGTGTATATAGAAGCACAACCTCGGCATTCGATGATCGAACGTGAATGCATGTACAGTGAAAGGTAAGGCAACAAAAAACATGTAAATCTCATGTAAATGGCGTGGAATCGTTGATTTGAGAATGGAAGATTTTGAAACAACTGAATTGAAATAAATAACGCTGACAGTCCAAAACATCAAAGGCGAAATACCACTTATTCTAGAGAAATAATTATTTTCTATCATAACAAGGTGTTAAAAAATCTAATGGCGGCACTTAATTAGCTTCACATAGCATGATTGTGAGCGAGAGATATTTGGTGGCACAGAATCGATTATTATGTAGATGTGGACGGTTGGCTTTCACCACTGTATTTTGTGATCATAATATCTTTTACGAAATTCACAGCATAATACGCTTATAAAGTGCAAGTCAGAAGTAGTCATCTGAAAAGATGTTATGCCATGAAATGCAACGTTTTATCACTTTTAAGGTTGATTGTACTTCCTTGTCAAATAGTTGAATCCAGAAATGTTTGATAAAGGACTTGTAAGCCGTCTGATAACACGCGTGATGTACGATGTTCACCCATTCAAACAATCATGCAATTTGGGAAAATAAAAAGTTTAAATTTCTGTTTATCTTTCCAAGCCGAGAGTTTGAATAATTGCAGAAACATTCACCTGAAATGATTTCTGTATGAAGGTTACTCGCGAGTGGTTTCCGTGGATGGAATTCGTTACTTAAAAATACATAGAACTGCAACCTTTTCACTGATAGGTCCTATACTTGTCTTTCTGTGGACATATGAACACATATATGAGGTGAGGTGAGTTGGTTACGTGCATTGCACGTTGGTCACTCGCTGGAGACGTTAAGCAACGTCGAGCCCTGGCAGTAGTTGGAGGGATGATCGGCTGGCGTCGCAAAATGACTTCACAATGTTAGTATGCAAGAGGCTTTGCTCGTAACTGCCTCAGTCGAGCCAGCTGAAACTGGGTACTTGCTCCTTCATCAAGAGTGTTGTGAACTCAGCAAGGCTGCTCGAGTTACACCAGAGTAAAACTTCCTTGGTTTTTGGTGGTTTTTTTTACACCTCTCCTCCCCCTCGTTTTCCCTCTTTACCTTCTATCTAGATCTGCACTGGGACTGACACCTTCTATCGGCCGCGTACGTCGTCTGATACTTTGTAAATCCACAATCTCTGCACTGTTATGAATCAGGTTTGCAGCTCCATGTACATCTCTGTATACACACCAAATCTAAACTCATCGTATTGTCTGTATTCTTACGGTATGTACATCAACTTTCACATATAGAGTTAACCAATTCAGCCTAATCAAGTGATATTTGAGCTTCCCGTAGGCTTTCTATATGTCTGTAGTTATCAGCGCCATTTATGTATTAGGTCAACAGGCAACAGAGAAAATTAGTTTGTCCCCAATGCAAGTAAAACTATAGGACATTAATCAAAGACCAATTTGTCTCTCATATTCCTGAGATATTGGAAATGATAACACATCTGACAAGTATATAATTCCGCACATTGTCTTGGTGTTAGTGACGTGGTTACCTACTACACTAATCAGGTTCAATGATGAAAATAGTGATTTCAGAGGTTTCTGTCTGTGTGTATTATGTTCAACGATAGATGATGTGTCGACATCAAGTTCCCAGTGAAAGTGTTCCTGGTAATATACCAGTATACAAAGTGTTACTGAGCATGCTGGAGACCAAGACGCTATACAAATTAAACAAATTAACTGCGTTAGTTTATATACTGAACACCAAAAGAAACGCGAAATCTTCAAGTTCCTATTTAATATGGGAACATGGTTGTGAAAACGCTTGGCTGCTGTGGTTTCATTGTAATGGGCTTTAATTGTTTCAAAATGATGCGAACCAGATTTACGGGCAGTGAACTCTTAATCGCACCGACGTTGAAGTCAGTGTGGGATGGATACGCACGTAATGCACGTGCTGCTTATGCCGCACAAACTGTCCGTGAAGATGTTGTCTTTAAAAGCCACGAAAGCATTACTGTTAATCATTCACTCATCAACGTCAGTGACAATGCCACGACTGTCACATATCGATCGAGAGAGAGCTATGAGGCAACTTCAAGCTGGTGAGAGTGTTCAGAGAGTTGCAACCACCTTTAACGTCCACGTTTCCACAATCTACCGTCTGCAGGAAAGATTGCAGGCAACCAACAGCACCAGGGACAGGCATCGTACCGGCAGACC
>JAUELE010266915.1:0-10137 GCA_031471655.1 Diodora aspera | reverse complement strand
AGAGTTTTGTAATGTTGGATGTATGATAATATAAGCCTAATAAGACTAACTTGTGTGAGAGTTTTGTAATGTTGGATTAATCTAAAGTTAGATTTGTGTAGACTTGAATTTATGTAAAGTTGCAATTGGATGTATGTAAAGTTGAATTTGTGTAAAGTTGGACTTATGTAAAGTTGGATGTATCTAAAGTTGAATTTGTGTAAAGTTGGATTTTTATGAAGTTGGATGTATCTAAAGTTGGATTTGTGTAAAGTAGGATTTATATGAAGTTGGATATATCTAAAGTTGGATTTGTGTAAAGTTGGATTTGTGTAACGTTGGATTTATATGAAGTCGGATATATCTAAAGTTGGATTTGTGTAAAGTTGGGTTTGTGGAACATTGGATTTGTGTAAAGTTGGATTTATGTAACGTTGGATTTGTGTAAAGTTGGTTTTATATAAAGTTGGATGTATCTAAAGTTGGATTTGTGTAACGTTGGATTTGTGTAAAGTAGGATTTATATAAAGTTGGATGTATCTAAAGTTGGATTTGTGTAAAGTTGGATTTGTGTAACGTTGGATTTGTGTAAAGTTGGTTTTATATACAGTTGGATGTATCTAAAGTTGCATTTGTGTAAAGTTGGATTTATATGAAGTGGGATTTATCTAAAGTTGGATTTATATAAAGTTTGATGTATGGAAAGTTGGATGTATGTAAATTTGGATTTGTGTAAAGTTGAGTGCATGTAAGGTTGGAGTTTTTTTAAAGTCGGGTTTTGGAAGTTGGATGTATGTAAAATTGCATTAATGTAAAGCTGGACTTGTGTACACTTGGATTGTTGTCAAATTGGATAAAATTGTATAATTGGATGATTGTAAAGTTGAATGTGTGTAAAGTTGGATTTATGTAAATTTGGATGTAAGAAACGGTGGATTTATGTGAAGTTGGATCAATGCATAGTTGGTTGTATATGAAGTTGGATTTATGCAAAGTTGAATAATGAAAAGTTGGATTTATGCGAAGTTGTACTGACGTGAAGTTGGATGTATGTGAAGTTGGATTAATGCTAAGTTTGATTAATATAAGGTTGGATTCTTGTGAAGTTGGATTAATGTTAAGTTTGATTAATATAAGGTTGGATTCTTGTGAAGTTGGATTATGTAAATGTGAGTGCATGTAAAGTTGGATTGATGGAAATGTGGATAATGTACAGCTGGATTTATGAAAAGTTGGATTTATCTAGAGTTGAATTTATGTAAGTCTGATTTTATGTAGATTTGGATGTTTGCAATATTGGATTTATGTCAATTTGGATTAATGTAAAGTCGGATGTATGTTAAGTTGAATTGATGTGATTTATATAAAGTTGGACTTACGTAAGTTGATTGTATGTGAAATTGGTCGTATATAAAGTTGGATTGACGTACAGTTGGATTTATGTTAAGTTGGATGGATGTACAGTTGGATGTATGTAAAGTGGGATTGATGAAAAGTTGGATGGATGTCAAGTTGGATTTAGGTAAATTTGGATTTTTGGAAACTTGGATATCTGTAAATTTGGATGCATGTAAAATTGGATTGATGTAAAGTTAAATGTATGTAAAGTTGGATGTATGTAAAGCTGGATTTATGTAAAGTTAGATGTATGTAAAGTTGAATTTTGGTAAAGTGGGATGAATGTAAACCTGGATTTATGCATGTGAACTGGATGGATGTAAGTTTGGATTAATATGATGTTCAATGTATGCAAAGTTGGATTTATATTAAGTTGGATTAATGTTAGGTTGGATGTATGTAAAACTGGATTGATGGAAAGTTGGATGCATGGCAATTTGGATTTAGGTAAATTTGGATTTTTGGAAACTTGGATATATGTGAAGTTGGATCTCTGTAAATTTGGATGCATTTTAATTTGGATTGATGAAAAGTTAAATTTATGTAAGGTTGGTTGTATGTAAAGCTGGATTTATGTAAAGTAAGATGTATGTAAAGTTAATTTCGGTAAAGTGGTATGAATGTAAAGTTGAATTTATGTGAAGTTGGATTAATGTAATGTTGAATGCATGTGACGCTGGATGTATGTTAAGTTGAATTTATGCAAAAGTGAATGTATGTAAAGTGAGATGTATGTAAATTAAGTTGGGTTTATGTAAAGTTGAATGTATGGACAGTTTGATGTGTGTAAAGTTGGATTGATGTAAAGGTGGATTGAATACATTGGTTGTAAAGTTGAATTGATACACAGTTGACAAAAGATGAACCGAGTATATGGAAGAGGACGCATAATGGTAAGGTCAGTGGTGTGACGTTGGTAAGGTCAGTGGTGTGACGTTGGTAAGGTCAGTGGTGTGACGTTGGTAAGGTCAGTGTTGTGATGTTGTGGCCTCTTCAGTAGTGGCTCATTGACACGCTGTAAGCCTCTGACAACAGTAGAGGATGGATGGAGGAGGATGGATGATATTTTGTTGATGTGTTTATAGAGCGTTGTGCTATGTCGTGCAGTACAAGTATAACATCAAGTAGCGAATCAAGCGAAGATATGAAGTAGAGAATTCATCGTAACAAAACATGATCAGTGTTGAGCTGAACAATTCCAATACAATATAAAACAGACTTTTGTCAAAACCCTAATGCTGCCCTTCAGTACTGGATGTGGGCTGTTGTTCAGCACCTCAATGTTGAATGCTGGATGTTGTGCTTCCCTTCAGTACTGCATGTTGATTGTTGTGCGGCACCTCAATGCTGGTTGTGCGCTGTTGTGCTGCACCCAATACTGTATGTGGGCTGTTTTGCTGCACCTCAGTACTGGATGTTGGCTGTTGTGTTGCACCTCAATACTGTATGTGGGCTGTTGTGTTGCCCCTCAATACTCGATGTGGGTTGTTTTGTTGCACCTCAATACTGTATGTGGGCTGTTTTGCTGCACCTCAGTACTGGATGTTGGCTGTTGTGTTGCACCTCAATGCTGGATGTGGGTTGTTGTGCTGCACCTCAATACTGGATGTGGGCTCTTGTGCTGCACCTCACACCTGGATCTTGGCTGTTGTGTTACACCCCAGTACTGGATGTGGGCTGTTGTGCTGCACCTCCATACTGGATGTAGGTAGTTGTGCTGCACCTCAATACTGTATGGTGAGCTGTTGTGTTGCACCTCAATACTGGGTGTGGGCTGTTGTGCTTCCCTTCAGTACTGGATGTGGGCTGATGTGTTGCCCTTCAGTACTGGATGTGGGATGTTGTGCTGCCCTTCAGTACTGGATGTGGGATGTTGTGCTGCCTTTCAGTACTGGATGTGATTTGTTGTGCTGCCCTTCAGTACTGCATGCTTTTTTTTCTGCTGCACCTCAGTACTGGATGAAAGCTGTTGTGCAGCACCTTAATTAATACAGGATGTGGGCTGCTGATTTGCCCCTCAATACTGGATGTGGGCTGCTGGGGTACACTTTAAAACTTGAAATGGGCTGTTGTGCTGCTTGAGATGCCAATCAACCCTGCCCTCGCCTGTATCTTACATAACTAAGCTTCAGGAATTTAGCGTTACAAATGGTATAAATCGGGGCAGATATACACGTCTAATGATAACTTGTTCTACATCTACACTGTATAATGTTTACAGAACCTTGATAAAGTCTACAAAGAAAATGAAAAGTCCAGATCCATGGATCTAGCCTGCTGGTGTTCGACACATAAAATTTCAAACTATTGATGACTGAAAGAACCTGCATACGACTAAGGTAAAGTATTTCATTGAATAAGTTCTGTGTTGTCCCCTCAAACACACACGCAGGCACGCACACACACACACACACACAAATATGTCAGGCACTGCTCACTCAAGGTCTAGAGTAGACTAAAATAAAGTCTCCGAAGAAAGATTAAAATTTTTATTTAAAATAAATTAAATTAAAACAATATTTATTTGTAATAAAATAAATAATTAAGATCCCAAAGAGACTGCTAACTTCAGATATAGCCTCTGAAGAAGGATTAAACAATTTATTTTAAAAAAATTGAATTAAAACGATATTCATTTGTAATAAAATAAATAAGATCCCAGAGAGACAGCTAACTTCAGATCTGCAGCTATCTAGACTGGGAAAATATATAGACTGTGTGCTTGTCTTTGTTAGAATAAAAATTCAGGCTCTGGATGACAGACTAGGTCTAGAGCGACTTTCTTTGCACCGGTTCCCACAAGCATCACCCAAAACGTCGCGCAGTTTTGTGTTCTCTCGGTTATCGGCCTTGAATTACACGTTATCGGAATGCAATTAGCCGAGTTGACCCGTGTACTTCTGAACACTGATAACATTAAGTAAATGTAAATGTGAGAGAGGGGTTAAGTAATTCCTCTTTCAAAGGGAGATAAGCCAAGTAGTGATGATAATGCGAATTGCACTTGACAGCGGAAATAAAACTACACAGCAACCACGTGTTGAAATTTAACTTTTCGGAAATCTTCATCCTGTATCATGACTTAAAAAAGATAAAACGTGTAAACTAACAAATAAAAAAAATAAAACATTCCATTCTATCCAATATTACTAGAAAAAAATAGTAGACCAGGTTTTGAGACTCAGTCAGAGACAACAGGTGTCTGTCATGCTGAGATTAGCAAGTCTGGAATTGCTGAGACATACAGATTCCTCAGATATACAGATTCCTCAAATATACAAATTCTTAAAACGAAGCGAATTCTAATACAAGCAGAGACAGACTTACTCCTGAGACAAACAGATTCTTGAGACAAGCAGAATCCTGAGATGTACAGATTCCGGAGTCAAACCAACTCCCGAGACAAACAGAATGCTGAGGTGAACAGGTTCTTGGGTCAAACCAACTCCAGAGACAAACAGAATGGCGAGGGGAACAAATTCCGTTATCAAACCAACTCCCGAGACAAACAGAATGCTGAGGTGAACAGATTCCGTGGTCAAACCAACTCCCGAGACAAACAGAATGCTGAGGTGAACAGATTCTGGAGTCAAACCAACTCCCGAGACAAACAGAATGCTGTGACAAACAGATTTTTGACACAAACAAATTCCTGAGGCAATCATATTTCGTGAGAGAAATAAATTCCTGAGACAAACAGATTCGGTGGACAAACAAATTGATGAGGCAAACAAACTCCTGTGACAAAAAGTTTCGTGAGACTTAGCAAATTCCTGAGACGAGCAGTTTACTGACGCCGGATTCAAGAAAATCGATGTCACTGACGGGCACCCTTTAAATGTGGTTTTGAAATGTATCGCACTTGTCTATTAATGATCTTAATAACACAATAATCATTAAGGCATCATTGCATGGTGACTGTTTTCTGGCCATGTTTGAAATTGATTAACAAAGTTAATATCTATTAAAATATATTGGTTACGTATCACTCTTTGATTAATTTTTGTTTTCATTTCCAAGAGATGTATATTTTACTGTTTGATCTTGTTAATACTCACGTTACAAAAAAGTTCGGAGAAAATTTTAATTTCGGCTTTGTTTTATTTCTGGCGAAAATACAATTGCCTACTCATAGCAGAAGTAAGCTAGTTTCTTTATTTCTTTTTATGGCATCAATTCTTGGTATAAAATATCGTTTTTGGAAAAATCCATGCAGGTTTAATTAAAGAAAACAAACCACTTTTTGTCGTGGCCTGATGTATTTTGGTCAGGTGTATGTTTTCTGTCAGTTCTACATAAACGCGAGATCCTCGCCAGTGTTCGCAGATTGTAAAACATGAGATTTTCTTGTCTTATCTGGAACCCATGCTGGACATGTCAAACTCTCCGTCCATCCACGAGATCAAAAACAGCGGGTAAAATGATAGATCCCATCACTGGAAGCCAAATGGGAAAGTTACTCTCGGTCTGGGGTGGTCCAACTAGACGCCCGACTCGAGTGGGGAAGTAAAGATGGAACACCAAGATGAAATGTCTATCAAACATGGCTTGACACGAAAAACACGCTCAATCAGACCTCGTCTCCCGATGTTTGCAAGCCTCGAAAACAACCACACTGTAGATAAGAGGTGAAATCCCGAGCAGGATCTTGCTGTCAGGATCGCGAAGCCCGAAAAGCTTTGGCATTAGATGACTCTTATAAGTCTAAATTCTGATATATGGAGAGATTGCCAACAACCACCGTGTGAATAACACGTGAAAAACACAAAACAGGACTCTTATAAATGATAAGCCCTCTATAAGGATTTTAAAGTACAGCGAGTAGGCTTTGACAAGGAAACCTTTTGCCCCCTTGTTTTTTCAGTATGAAATCTAATAAGTGGTGTCTTTGAGATACAGCGTTTTATAACTTTAATGCATCCATTTGGACACATCTAATGGTTATCAGTTGTAGACAAGCTCGTTTCAAACCCACATCCGTGCTTTCAAGGTGGCCGACTCGTCTGATAGTTTCAGTTCTGTTTATCATAATCGGAAGTATTAACGTAAATATTTAAGCAACGATTTCCTTTGATGTTAAGAGTAATTTCCCTTGGATCAGAGGTTAACTGTTTATGTATATGTAGTTGGGCATGTCTTGATATAGCTGTAACATAATGGGATGTTTTACACTCGGAACACGATGGCGATGAAGTGCATGATTTATCGTAAATCTTTGCCGGAAAAAGAGACAAAATTTACAGAGATAAATCTAAAGCATGTATACAAACCGTTCCTTTTACAAGGCAGATAAGTTTATGATATTTGTTGAATCGTGCTCTTTAAATTTAAAATATTTACATATTTATCCAAAGTCGTTACAGTGCTAACAGTTTGCTCCAGTTGAGACTTGACCAAAATGAAACTGATCTATCTCAGCATTTCTTATATAAAGGCCTACTATCATAATAAAATGAATAAAATGGGCCAATTGATTTCACAGAAACTGCCAAATTGTCATTATGGATTTACTCATCTGATGGTTAAAAATCAACACATATTGTGTTTCGATTGTCTCAAAGTAATAGAATATGAAAATATCAGCACATTAACGACATGATGGTTCAAGCTTTGTTAGTCAACGTTCAGAATCAACTTTCAGTGATCCAACTGTCACTTGAAAATACAAGAAAAAAAGAAGTTTATAAATTGCATATTATTTTATAAGATGACTGACTAGTTGTTGTGAACTTTGTAGAAAGAGAATTACCAGAATGCAGATACGACTGTGTTTGTCAAGTCACTTCAAGCGAAGTTCGAATGCAATGCAGTTTCCCCAAGACCGGAATAATCTTGTTCTATGACATAAATGATAAGTTTTCCATAAAGAATGCTATAATTAAAGCGATGAAGCCAAAGAACGGTGTCAGCAATCTTATAGCATCTCTGTGTTCTGTCATACACATGGCGCCAGGACTAAAGAATACTGTTATAATGTAAACCATAATGTAATACATATTTAACCCTAAAGACTGTGGACCACGCCAACATTATCATTGTACCCTGAATAAACAATACTGGGGACATTTTCGAATATCTCTTATATATAAGATGCTGTTCTGATCTTTAACAAATTTCATTTCTGAAGAATGTAGAATAACATTTTTTTCTACGTATAGAACTTCAGGTAATAATAATAATAATAATAATGGCCGCTTATATCGCGCTAAACTCCACGCACTAAAACGCATTAAACTCAAAGCGCTGCACATTATTACCCTAGTTATTGAAAAAATTGGGAAAACTAAAAAAAAGTATATTCTACTCTTCTTGTATGTTTCTTCAACAGACTACCTTCTATATACAGTCTACAATTTCATACTGACTTGAGTTAGACTGATTTCGGGCAAGACATGAACCATGAATAAATTTATGGAAATATTGTTAATAACTTTTGTCAGCCTATTCGTCAGCCTGAAGCGCGAAGCAATAAGCCTGATAGGAAACAAATTAGTCTGTTGAGAACTTAGGTTCCTATTGAAACAGAGGACCAAAGGTTTACCTTTGTAAGCTCAAAAAGCATGCAACCGCCACTTCCTTGGAACAATAATGTGTAACCTCTTAAAAAGTCCAACACAAGAAAAGCTTGCTTCGAAGCTTAATTGCGTATGAACTGAAGGTAAGACTGACACACAGACAGACACAGCTACTCAGCAACGTGACAAGTTTTTTGGAGTTACCCAGTCATTGATGCCATGTGAAAACCATTGATAGATGACGTTTTGGTCAATGAGGCTTAAGTGGAGTAGTAAGAGTGGCTGACTCCAAACTGATGTTTTACAAGATGTGTTATGAAGGCTGAACGTTAGTCTACGGTCATAAGTACACGTTAATGAAGGAGAAAACTTAAACAGCGCCCATTCTGAGGATCGTCCTCTTCAGACGAGCAACTCTTACATCTGTTAAATTTCTAAACGTAATAATGTTCGTGTTACACTCTTGAGACTAGCTTAAAAAAGTTAATTTCTATCATTGATGGGAAGGCACTTCCGGCCTCATATTGGTCCCGCCAGGGGGCCGTATTACCTCCTTCTGTTTTTACGCTGGTGACGGAAATTTTGTAGATGAATGAACCCTTATTCTTTCATCAACGTGAAGATGTTTGTATGTTTTGAACGTGATGGTGTGAGAAATACTGTAAAGCGCATTTTGGAATGAAGCTATATCCATATATACTAACGTGCAAAAGAAACGATATCAAGATTTTGAGAGATCACTGAATAACTTCACACATGCGTTATATATGCAAGTTATATCCCTTCAAGATGAGGAAGGTTTATCAATGACATGATTGTCAATCAAATTACACTCATTGAAGTCCAAGCATCCCTTTGATCAGCTATGACAAAAACGTAAAGGCAGACCATTGAAATCATTTAGAATTGTTTCTTTTGCACGTCAGTTTATTTTGTTTTGTATTCTTGGTATTACCGTTTATGGACTGCTACTGGCACCTTTTGAAATTGTGTACATTAAACAAGGATCCACATGTGCTTAATACCACTGGATAACAGGGAGGTAATTATTTTATTAGATTTGGGGGTTTTGTGTAGTCTGGTTTAAGGGCTTATATCTACTTGGCATTATGTTCAATTGGGATGAGACGATTTCTCGCAAAAATAAATGGAATTCATGTTTCTGATTTTCGAGTTGGACATTGTGGAGAGCATCATCTCTGCCAATAAGTGGCTAATGATGCTCTCTAATTATAGTTTCTACATTCGTCTTTTTGTGGACTTAATTCCCACGGTTTGCAACCCCAATAAAAACACACCACTTAAGTCACTCTGCCCACAACCTGACTTACAATCCTCTCAATTTGCTGTATGCCAAACAGCAGTTGAGGGATGCTAGTGCAGGTGCAGATGTCATTAAAGATGCTGTTTCCACCGAGGTTCAACATGGCTGGGGAAGACTATCTGTGAGGATAACACGCCGTGGGGGATCGTAGTTTGAGCAACTGATTTGCCACTTGCTTTCTTCGACATTTTCTCTTATCGGGGTGTCATCTTTGTAACTCAAGTTTTTATCGGGCAAATCCTTCTTTCTCCACGTGAGAATAATAAATTAAAATCAAACATTTAGGGGTTTCTGGTGCCCGCTGCGAAACCTAACGACATCTCCAACCGTACTTTGATAAAAGCCGGTATTAGTTTCGTGTCAATTTGTTACAATAACCGCTCCCTCGCAAACAAGAGAGTTCGCTTGTCGGTGAAGCTCCCAACAGCGTTTTTGGCGGCATACAGCGAAGATACATGATGTTTTCAGTCGTTATCAGGTCTACGAGAATCATGCCAAAGCCATCACGTTTATTTAAGTACATTGCCTTACGACGTTGTTTCCACTAATCCAACAACATCTTGTTTTTTAGCTCACGCAGGCCTCTTTATCAGCTTCACTATAAATCATCCATGTTGAACGTTTTCGGCAATCGCGGCCAAAATGATAATACAGATCCCTCGCTATCTCCCAAACTATTTAACACAGATGTCATGTATCATAACTAAAGTACGTTTTCGCCATGCTTAAATAACTGGATGGGTGAAGGGCTGACATTCTTAAAGCAATACAGTAGCAGTATAAAATATCTACCAATTTAAAAAGTTTAGATTCAAATCACATTCTTCATCTAGCTACCCTGTGGGGCTTCCGGGGAGTGACGTGGTGTCACTGAGATAGAATAGGGCCTCAGTAACCCAATGCTTGTCGTACAAGGCGACT
>JAUELE010266904.1:0-10137 GCA_031471655.1 Diodora aspera | reverse complement strand
TTTACAAATGCGTTGGATATACAAGAGATATCCCTTCAAGACTTGGAAGGTTTATCAATGAGATGATGTCAATCAAATATTACACTCACCAAAATCCAAGCATACTTTTGATTAACTATGGCATAAAGACGTAAGGGAAAAATAATTGAAATCATTTGGTATACTTTCTTTTGGCTGTCAGTATAGTACATATGACCCTTGTTTATAGTCAGATTGTGTCATGCAAGTCATGTCCAGGCTGTGTTCCGTCACATGTTGGATTCTACTTGATTGTGTAAATAGTCAAATATTAGTGTATGTTATTGAATATTTGATTTGATCTCAAGACAGCACGACTTACATCTTGTATTTGACTGCTCTGAGTTTCTGATTTCATCACTGGTCTACTGGGTAATAAACTAAGTATGTTTGTAAGTTGACATTTAAAAATGCTGTGATTTAATGTATCAAATCTAGTTGGAAATTCTGTGCAACACAACTGATTATTATGCACATGTCATCATTTGCTCGATCTTTATAGAAATCATAAACTGAATTCTGAAACCATTACTACCTCATTTTCCTTTATAAGAAAGAAACCTGTAAATTTCTGTTATCATAGTTATGCTGTTTCTAACATATTGCATTCAGTCTGTTTATCCAGTCTTTGAAAAGCTGTACAGGGTTTTCTTCACTTTTCTAACAAGTATAAGCATTCTTTCTCATCTGCATTTCAAAACCGTTGGAGTTGAAATAGCGAACAAAACATTCTCGCAAAACATAACAGACTTGAGTATTTACTGTCCACCGTGAGTTTTTCTTAATTGTTTACTCAGCCTGTTCTGTGTATGGAGGACATACATACTCCTGGTTAAAAGGTTAAAAGCACATCCCTCTTCTCACACACATGAGCCATAAATTCAAACATTCAGTTTAAGATTATTTCAGTTGTCAAATGCCTGGCTGGTAATCAGCCAGCTAACTGATTTTCAAGTTCAGGCTACAAGAAAGCCATTGGCTGCTTGTTTGTCAAATTATAAACCCCCAAAAATGTTTGAAGTATTAACTTGACCGTATTATTTTACGACTTCATATGTATTTGGTGTCTCTACCTCAGTTTAACTCTTTGCCAGCGGCTAGGTTAAAATTTAACCAGAGTACAACTGTAATGGTCAGTACTTGGCAGGCAAAGGGTTAATAAATGAAACATACATATTTTTTTAATGACAAGAGGTCCAAATGATCATTTGAACCAATGTTAAGATAAATTTATACTCGCTAAATTAATTTCAAACTGAGCGCCTTTGATATATTTACTCATAATTTGTGAATTTATTTTTTTACTTTATGTATTTAGATTTATTTATTTGACAAGAACCGAACCTAAAACAAAGTATCATATAACTTTGACACATATACTGCTGTGTTCAGTATGACTATTTACAAGTTACTTTCTAAAGAAATCAGTTTAGCTTTGTTAGGGTTAAATGATGTAATTATGGCAGTAGTCTTCATGTATCTCTTGAGTAAATTAAGTCTAGGTTAAATCTTGAAGATCTTGGACTCTGTAATTAACATACCTGTGTAAGCAACAGACAGGTAGTGATTTACTTCTGATAAGTAGCTGCACCGTGACACATAGCTAGCTTCATGGGTGTATTATGTGTATATTGTGACTGGAGTAGCTGCCTTTCATATGTACACAACCAACTGTGGATATGTACATGTCAAACATTTTCTAATGGACTGATCCTTTATTATATCTGTTTAATATCTATTTTAAAGCTGTGCTTGTTTTACTAAAATACAAGTAACCATGCGAGAGAGAAAGCTGCATTTGATTTTCATAGTTTTATTTCACTTGTAGACACAGATATCTGGTCATCAGAAAATCAGATAAAAATATCAGTTTCGACTTTGTTCATTGATTTAGAACTAATAGTTGCAATAATCAGTAGGGAGACCCATACAATATCAGTGGGATGTGAGGGAGGAGGCTCCATGATGAAGTTGTTGCAGATGCAATACATACATGTGATTTACATTAAATTTATTATAACAACCGTGACAGATTTTAAACTCCCTGTTGGTTCATATTATACACAATATGCCACTTTATTATTTTCATGACTGATAAATATTAGATTTACGGTAACTCATTGATCCATTTTATGTACCAATTATTTGGATTATCAAGTAACTCAATATGCATCTGGTCAATAACTGATGAATCTGACTCCTTCTGGTGCCGTCCCTGGGATATCACCTCATGACTGCTGCAGGTGGCTTGTACTTTTTCCAGAGTGTCGAAATTATCATGATATTGCTGAAAAATTGCTGACATACAGGCTCAGATCCAGGGTGGAGCCCCTTTCCTCATTTTCTGGTAAACCATGGCATTCCCCCCTCCCCCGACCTTTTCTCACTTTGCTAAGCCCTGAAATAACTCACTTGATGCGTGGTATCTTATTCACAGATTTTGAACACTTTTTACCTGATCGATATGCTCAGGGCATCAGGTATTTTTTTAACAATTACACCTGTATAGCTTTTAATATTGGAAAAATGCAAGGAATATTTACTGGTACAGCTTAAGCAATTATTCTGTCATAGGTTAAACACTTTGAAGTATCATTAAAAAAAAAAGAATTAAAAATAGTCACTTATGCATATATTTAGTGACCCCCAGTGATAAGAGTATGTCTGTTGCTGATCTCCCATGTTTATGAAGACATCTATTTACCCGGGCGTGTTCCCTAGGTAAATAAATCTATATGGTAACTTGGGTATATATCAGTCTTGAAGACATAGCTCATGTAATGTTGGTTTGGCCAGGCTTATTAGCAATCCACATAGTTGCATTGTCAGGTGAGAGCGTTATGGAAGGCCATAACGTGTCATTATACCAAGCTTCAATGTAGGTAATATCTGTCCCTGACAGTCTTCCATACCTTGTCTATGCATGAAGGAGTCTACAATCAGTTAATGTATAGCCTTCATTGTAAGACTGCAGGTAATATATACTGCAGAATGCCAGACAATACATTCTGGGTAGCCTAGGGTCATCACACATTAATGAATAAACAGGTTTGGAATGAAAATTTGGATATTTTTGTAGCATAAACAGTATCACATGAGGAGTGGCTGTAAAAATGGTTTATTTTGGGTTAAAATATGTAAAATCTAAAATTCTTTGAACAGATTATGATAAAAATAATTAGTTTGTAAAACAAATGACAGATTTTGACACAAGTGTGTATTATTGTATTAGCAGTACAGAGGAGATGCATCATGAAACTGAATATCTTATCGTGAAACATACACATGTATCTTGAATTCAAGTGTTACATGGATTAATGGGCTTCTAGTGTGACAAAATCCATCGAACAAATATATATTTGTGTATTGGACTTCAACATTCTACTTTGGATTATCAAGATATTATTTCTGAAATGAATAGGGAATATTTCAAATGGCTGTTATTTTTTATCCAGATGGAAAAATCTTTCCCTTGAAACATATATTCGTGTGTTGCCAAGTATGGTTATCTTTTGACTATCAGCTGTAAATATGACATCTGATAGAATCTGTTTCTCTCCGAGTGTATGATAACTGGCAGAAAGCAATATATCATTTGTAAATTGCTGCTCTTGAGCACCTTTCTCTTCACAATACTGCGTAAAGTACTCAAATAAAACGCAAGCAAAATTGAAACGAAGTCTACAAAAGCCCAGTCAAATTTACCAAAACCCAATATGTTTGAAACTCGTTGCGTAATGTACTCAATACATCGACCGCGCAATGCGTACAAACCAAATGGAAATCTGTCTCGAAATAGTACTAAACATGTACGTGTAGTTTCAAATATAACACTTTCTAGTAAACTCTCTGCAGCGCATACCACCAGTTAGCACTGTTTTTACATTCAGCAATTATAGACCAGTCACTGTTGCGAGCTCATAATTCGGTTGCGAGACTTTCTGGCTTGTGCGCTCGTGGTAGACAATCGTGACATAAATTTTGCATTTCATTGCAACCAACACCAACAACTGTCATGATTTATGCACATTATTTTGCATTCTTCATGTGTTTGTATGCTTTATGGCGGTTCTTTGTGCAAACGCATGAGAACAGCAGTCTGAATTAATTTTCAAAAATATCGCTGCATCAGTCTTAAGGAATCTGTAATAATTGCCTCTTTTGCTCTCCATTGGTTTTGACGAACCCAGTTAACTTTTCCAATGAAAGTAGTCTGAAATACCCAATACAGTTGAATCAGTGGGAGTAAATACCCAATGGACAAAATACAGTGCAAAAGATAGCTGATTACCCACTCAAAAATTCAAATACCCAATAGCTTTGAAAATGTCAAGTAAAAATCCCAATAGCTCAGAAATTATCTGGAGCTCTGATAATAGATAACTGAGGGAAGGGGAACAAACAATTTATGTGTTGCTTTAGGTCAGTGCCGCTCCTTTAGACTTACTGACCTGAGGGACAAAAGAATGAAACTTAATGTACCAACAAAAACCTTATTCCCATAAACCATGCAATGGGTTAGGCAGGGGCAACAGCTTGTACCTTTACCTTTTATAGTATTTCATTGACGTCAGATATTCAGCCCACAAGTGTAGTCAATTTGAGTGGACACTGGAGAGAGGTGTTCATGTACTCCAGCTAAATTTTCAGTCAATGGCAAAATCAACTGGTTTTAAATTTGCCAGTGCTATGTAGAATTTCAGTCCTTGTAAATGGTTTTTGTCCCCCACAGGACATTCTGTCCTGCATGTTGAAAGTGTGTGTTTGACCGGTAGGCAATTCTCAGACAAATATCGATACAACATTAATCTTCTTGTGATGGACATTGAAAATAGTCTGTATCCCATATCCTAGAGCATTAGAATTTTTCTTTCATGATTGTTTTATCAAAATAGTAGTGAATAGGTTAAGTTGTATAAATATCAACAAGTATGTTATGATATTTACTTGACCCAGAGAAACGGACAATCAGGCCTGCATCTTGAGATATCCTGGCGACCTGGAGGCAATTTTACCCGATTTTTTTGTCGATCAGATGTTATTCACAAAGTCTGAAGTTTTGTATTAAAGTGAATAATAAGAAATGGAAAACAGTGATACCGGTAGTTATTGTGAAAGTTCAACCTGTTGTAAAATAATTTTGTTAACCCTTTTGAAATGTTAAAGCTGATTATATTACTGGCAGTGCAAGTAGGTGAAAACATGACATGCTGATAGGGTTAATTGTTGTTTGGTAAATTAAAATGATTATCACAAAGACTCCTACAAATTTTAAATGTTAGTCACAGATATTTATTTTTTCATGCATGATTGAACTTTGACTTATTTTGACATTATAAAAGGAGGTAACAGTCTAGAATGCAATAAAAAAAAAGTGCATGTAGGTCACTACAGTCCAATTGCTATGAAGCAAATTTAGCATTTAAAGTTGGATACATGGTCAAATTCAATGGGGTTTTTTTCCGCAAAATAACGTTGGGAATGATAACTATACACAAAAATATATATATACCACGACTGATGCATAAAACATGTAGCTTGTTTAATGCTTTCGCCTACTCTCTAACTGACATAAATATTAAAAGACAGGGGAGTCATATATTAAGAAAACATGCGTTCGCAAACTGTCTGAGCAATCTTGTTGTGTACTTTGTTACGTTCTACTTTATATAGACTGTGAAGACTGTACATGTATATATCTTGAACAGCCTGACATGCACACAACAAACATATATATGTTCTGCTAGGGACATTTTTAACACTTTAAATGTCAAAGCTTGTACAAATACATGTATTGACAAGAAGCGTATATGTTTAGACAATTTAATAATTTGGGAATTTATAATTACTTACAGTGTTAAAGTTATTGATAGTGAGTGGGCACATGTCTGCTCAGAGCTAGATAAAGGCTCTAGTCACTTGTGTGAACTTTTGTCATCACACTCTAGGCAAATATAAGCCAAATATGCTCTCCTATTGCATAATTAATCCATGTTTAATCATGGTTGAACAAGATATACCAGGGACTAGCTGTGTAAGTGTTAAGATGATATCATTGCCTTTAAATTCATAGAGGAAATGTTTGGATTAGATACTTCTGAGATACCATCCACTTATAAATGTACCAGGACTTGATGTTATCTCATAGTACTTCCACAATGACTCGGATCTTTCTTATATCAATATTTCAGCAGAACCTGTTGCTGTGACACAATAGTATCCATACCAAAGCACTGAACCCATCCTGCTAGGTCAATGAGTCTCAACAACTGTGTCCACATGACTAAGTATCAATGGTAATCAAACGCTTCAGCTGAAACTGCTTTAATTATTGATACATGGAGAAAATCAATCCAACTCTTGTCTGCGGGAGAATATTTGAGTAAAGTTTATCTACTGTGGTAGAATGATCTGGAGCATGTCATTGCAAGCGACAAGTACATGTATATTCACAGGCCACTAACTGCGCAACAACTGGGTGTATTGTGTAGTTTGTAAAGAATGCATTCTTTTCTTTTATATCAGAACATGATTCGGTTTTAACGATTTGTATGAGTCAGTTGGAACTAGTGAATTTTTGTTCAGAATTAGGGACCCAGTCTTCCATTCTGAGTTAAAATTAAATTAGAGAGTATCTTGATCATTATATGTTTCCAACCAAACTTCATTGGCATGTTACTTTTGAATCGCCCAATTTATGTGCATGCATTGAGCAAGGTTCAAGGCATGTATGTTCAAACAGAAAATTTGTTGGGGTAAGCATTATGTGGGTCAGGTTGCTATCTTTTAAGGATTTTTACTACGATTAAAGTTAGAAATCATTACCATAAATGTCCTTTTAGGTATCGAATTATGGTTTTGTAATTGTGATTTTAGCAAGAGTTATTTTATTAATTGTTAAGAAAAATACGCCCATTTTATTCCTCTTAAACAAAAACTGGAAAATCATCATCATGCCACTAAGAAGTATATTCTCAAGTGAATTACTAGCTCACAGTTATAATTTATTGAATGCACTATATTAATGGATATTGCAAAGGAAAATAATGTCCTCTTTGTACATGCTGTTTATCTTGTTATCATTAGAGAGATATTTGTCATATGACAATCTAGATCATCACACATTTTCTGTTTTGGCATCCTTAAATCTTTGGGGTTTTACGTTATTCATTCCACTATTACAGTGTTAGAAAATGGTTTGCTGTAGATCACCCAAATATTTGTGTTTAAAAGAGCATTCAAAGAAAATAAACATTAAAATGTGCAATATATTTGTCATATTTTTGCTTTCTGAGATGAGATTTAAGATAGGTCTAGAGACAATGGGTTAAAACTAGCCACCATGACTTGTATTACAGACATACAGGGAGGGATGGTCCAGTTCTTTGACAAATTTACACTGTAAGATGACCTGTTTGTTGACAAGGGATCTAGGGAAATGGGAGCAGGACATAAGTAGGGACAGACAATTGTATGGAAATTCGAAGATTGTATTACAAGTACATGATTTCACAATGCAGTACTATGTTTTTTCAGTGGAGAGATTTTTATAAGAGTTTGACATACATCATGACCAGCTGGGAATGTGTCTCTTTGTAGATATTGTTTCCCAGAGAGTGTTAAATGTACCAGGCTGTGTGTCGTCAGAGACAGGTGGATTAATGACATTTCACCAAATTTATCAGCTTGGAATTCAGTGATGTTTCAGCAACAGGGATTTAATGAATGCAGGATTTCGGGTCCAGTACCCCAGTTTTACTATTAAGGACCCTCCAAAATTCAACTCCTACAATGCAAAAAATTGACATATTTTAGATGCAATAAGTAGATTGAAAAATCATTGAATTGTTTATTCAGTAATTAAAACATATATTAATCTACAATCCTGTCATTATAATGACATGTTGACATTTCCAAATCAATTAATAATAATGGATAGTTCTGTTATAGCGCGGTATCTCCACCTAACAGTAGACTCAAAGCGCTTCCGTGTATTACCCTGGTTAACCCAAGCTGCCTTTCAGCGCTATAAAGGTCATTACACTCCAACAATTGGAGGACCAGTACCCAGTTTCAGCTAGGTCGACTGAGACAATTGGAGTAAAGTGTCTTGTCTAAGGACACAACACAGCGCCGCAAGCCGAGGGCGAACCCGGATCGCCAGATTACAAATCCGATGCTCTACCACGCGGCCAAAACATATATTGCTCTAAGATTGCAGCCAAAACATGCCACATGCAAGATACACACCCAGGGAGAACACAGTTAAGAAAAAATATTGAGTTGAGTTGAAAATGATGTTTTATGTTGCAAGGGCAATATTTCAGCCATAATGCAACGTGGTGTGCAAGGTGCACATCGAGCGAAAAGATAGTTCATAAAAGGGATCGATAGAAAGGAAAATGAAAGCAAAAGATCCCCATTTTAGTCCCCTTGTATGACAAGCATTGGGTTACTGAGGCCCTACTCTATCTACCCGACACCATGTTACTCCCCGGAAGCCCCAAAAAACATATTGGACAGGCAAGTGAAAACAAATCTTCTATTTTCATTGCCTTGTACAAGAACATTTGGTTGAAGCTAGGTATGTGTCAAATTCAGTGGGTTTCCTTTTCAAAAAACATTAGCAACGATAATTATACATTAAAGCATGTAGTGTACATATGACAATTTGTGAACCAAATAAATAACATATTTGTTAACTTTCACACCCTTGAAGTGTTCTAAACACTCAATGACCTGGGGGTGAAAACCATTCGGAAATGTTGCATCTATCTTTAAGACAGCACCACACAAAGAAAAGTGATACAAATTAGATCTACATCAAAGAACATGGTTAGTTTTGGGATTTTGGTAAGTTTTGGATGTTTCCACAAATCAATACAAAAGAAAACACCCAACAAAGGGTGATCTAATTTGTGATGTCGTTTCGATGTGGCACTGTCTTCATAATTCTGAAGTCATTTTCTGTGTCTAGTTTCAAACTTAATCTCACCTTTCGGTTTTCATCGTCAGGGTACTTCCAGAAGGACAGCCTGTTCTTGGCCAACACCACCCACCGTCTATGCCATGCACCTAGTCCACTGACGTCCTCAAACATTGTCTAAAAACAGAAACAACCTATTCATGATTCAATCACTAATATGTGCCCAAAAGACTGCATGACCATAGATTTTTATTGCATTTATTTATTTTGGATAAAAATTCAATATGGGAAAATGATTGACAAGAACTCGAGATATGTCAGAATGTTCAAGGTTTTCAACAGCTGTTGTGAAAGGCAAGCAAAAGAAACAATGTTATAAAACGGCATACCAGGAATCCCCTTTCTTCTACATTTGATTCCATGAGGCACTTGAGTCGCAGATATATGCTTCCATGCAGGGGTGACAAGAAAGGAAGCTGAAATACAAGCAGACATAAAAATTAAAAACACCACGTAACATAGTGTCTCAGGTAACCTCTGGTAAAAAAGGAAAATCAAAATGACTGAGTCAAGTTTACATTTAGCTTCTTCCAGTCTCACCTACTGAGGTATCATAGACGACTTAATATTTGGTTTGATGTATTTATTGCGGGACTCTGCAATCTTTCAGCCATATCCCCAGTTTTGCCAGTTGAGTACAGGAGGAAAGCCCAATGATCAAATGCAACATCCTTTAAACAAAGCCATCTGGGTTGAGCCCTGTGCGGGATTCGAACCCACACCCCCAAATTAAGACATCCATCGCCAGCACTAAAGATTTGCAATGTAGACTGCTCAGCCAATCGAGACTTGGCTTGAAAAAAGAAGTTCAGCGACTATGCTTTCTACACAGTCAACATTCAGTGACACCCTGGTGGCACAGGTTCTACTCCCGAAAAAGGGCTCAACCCAAAACAGTAGCAGAGTTGCTACTTTGCAAGGAAATGTTGAGTTGAAATGATGTTTTACGTTGCAAGGGCAATATTTCAGCTATAACGCAACTTAATGTGCAAGGTGCCCACTGACCGAAAAGACAGTTCATAAAAGGGTTTGATAGAAAGGAAAGTGAAAGATCCCCATTTTAGTTGCCTTGTACGACAAGCATTGGGTTACTGAGGCCCTATTCTATCCAAATGACACCACATCACTCCCCG
>JAUELE010266893.1:0-10137 GCA_031471655.1 Diodora aspera | reverse complement strand
CAGGGACCCGCCCACCACCCCCAGTTTCGGTAACAACTACTATCAGAGTTCGGGTGAAATTCGTTTTTGTTGTTTGCTTTTCGGCTTATTGGGAGAGAATTCTTCGGGCAAGAAGATCACTGCGTCCCAAGTCAGTCGATGCACACACGCCCATAACTACCACTTCCACTACTACTACTACTACTGCTGCTGCTGCTACGACTACTGATAGCACGAGCACTAAGAAAACTCAAGCTGTATTACTGATATACAAGTACTGCTGCTACAGATACACTTGCTACTACTACTACTACTACTGCTACTACTACTACTACTGAGCACGAGCACTACTAGAACCCTATCACTGCCACCACTGCTGTGCAAGTACTGCTGCTATATAGCTACACCTGCTGCTACAACTACAACCCGCTGCTACATTTGCTGCTGCAGCTTCTTCTTAAAGTAGGTTACATTTGTTACCAAGTGTTGTAACAAATAATGAAAAGTGACGTCATCTCAAACACATTGATTCCGCCCGGAAAGCAGTTCTCAAATGTCACGTGACCCCTTTTATCCAGTTGACGGCAATTCTCCAAAGACTTAGATAATTTGATACAAGCAGATCTAATAGCATCATGTTATCAAGCCAATCCAATCACTTAGTGCTAAATATATTACAATTGACATGCATGTTAACCGTAGCGCTCGCCAGACAGAGATGTTATCCTTAACCTAAATATGAACAACACAGACAAATAACGTACACTTCTGCTTCGTATGTGAACACTGGGGCGTTGAGCGTGTAACGTTGCACCGCAAACAACAGATTCTGGAACAACATAGCCCTGCCCAAAGAATGTAGAATTCTTTAAAAGTGCAATCCAATCACATGAAGCAAGTCTAGACTATATGCTATTCTATGAAACTCTCGCTTCCAAGCACTGTTTCCTGAAGGAATATTCAAGAATATTTCATAACGCTTAGTCTATTAATAGAATTACGGATATGAACATGTTTTATTTTCTCTATTCGAATAAACGACCCTGTGCAGTTGACAAATGTGCTTAAAAGTCATAATGATCTTTTCCAAACATGTTTCTAATCAAATATGAGCACGTCTTTAGTTTCAAGAAAAACACTTTCCCAAATGTCGACACGCGACTATCCTGCTGTATCCATTTCCTAAATGACTAAGTCATTTTGAGTCGCCATCGTGCACGTGCACATGTTCATTTCTGACAGTTTGTGTGATCAGTTTTCAAACGATCAGTTCGGTGTTTTGATATTCACAAGCAGGTGCCACGTGCAAGATGTCTTTTCATCAGACGTATAACAGTTTCATGTGGCCCAGCATCTCTGTTATCGTCATTCGCGTATCACCGGGGAGTTATGTGCCCTTGTTTCGAGGCCAGGGAAATCACCTATCAAATATTGAAGAGGTGTTTATCCTATATGCAGCCCCGACCCACAGAAGTGAGGTACATACAGGAAAACCCGTCAAACAAAGGGAAAATGATAAATTATTAACGGTATAAATTGCACGGGTGGCAATATTAAGGTACACCGTGAACAACACGTATTTTCCCGTGGGATTACGGCACGGAAAGATGTCTTGTTTTATTCATGACTGAGTCTATTCTTATTGCAACGTGTGAAATTTCCCATTGATCAAAATATACGACATTCGATGAAATATGCTTTAATAATTACTCAATCACAAGTTTCAAATCATTGTTGAATATCACCTGTGACACTTGATGAGGTTATTCTGTGATGTACCTAAAGGACAGGTGTAATGGAGTCTCTCAGCATCATTGTGCTTCGTTCTCTCCCGCTGGGTCCAGGTAAAATAAACTAACAGTAAAATAGCTGGATGCAAATGCGTATGATCTTTGTAGTGAAATGTTCGGAGGATAACAACAGTAGCCTACTTAACTTGCGTATGAAGTGAGTAGATAAAGCCAGCTATGAACAATCCATGCCTTTAATGGTCAATAAAACATAATATAAAACACGTGATATTAAGAATTCAATTTTTAAAGTACACTTGTTATGCAGATAAAAGCAAAAACGTTTCACAATTGTCATCACATATTAAGTTTATCCTGCTAAGTCCTCAATGATTGCGTTAAAAACATTCTATAGACGATACAAATATCATTTAAGCGTGCTTGCCTACATGACATTTCGTTGTTGTTCTTTTTTGTTATAGCTGATCGTGATATAAAGCATGTGGTTCGTAATTATACCCCAAGTCAAAGTTAATATGATTATATAAAATTGTTCGTTTTTTTATGTTTCTTATGGCATTGAAAAACCATTCCTGTGCCTGCTCAGATGTTATGAGTTTTGGATTTGATATCGGTTCTTTCATAACTTTGAAAATTGTATCCATGTTTCTGTGAACAGTTTTTAATGCGTATAAGTTATGTTTTCATAGATTTAAATAAAGCTAGTACAGAACGTGTTATTGGAAATAGTTTTTATTCTTAGTTCATGTAGTCGTTAAATTTCTGGACTGATTTCTTATAATATCATCTTCGCCGAATTATAGTTTTATGTTGTGAAAACCTAACGATTTGCGGAAGATGAGATAGTTTATCAACTATCGGCAAAAAATAATTACGTACTAGTTTAAAAGTTTTCAGAAGGAAGGAATCTCAGTGGATATTTTCATGAAACTTTAATTCCCTCGGAACTTCATGCATCGTGGCTGTTTCTTCTGCATGGTCGCCGTGCCTATCATGCAGTGGTTTTTCAACCTATATTCGATATTTTTAATCCATCAAGCTTTTCCCAAGGGATCTTGGTTATTGATAGATTATCACTAAAGAATCCCAATCAACCGTCGGGCGTTCGTGTGGTGAAACCCTGCTGTCAAACCAGGCTATATAGCTGCGCGCGCATCATAACAATATCACGTGAGAACACGCGATTCTGTTTAGTTCATGGTGCAATGTCCAGAATGTCTCTCCGAACATTGGTCCCCAAACACACGGTTTCTGCACTCTCTCGGGTTCACTTTCATTGGAACTTAACAAGTACATACATGTCTGTGATACCTTTAAGAACAGAGTATCGCAGTAGTAAAGAATCCTAGGAAACTATATGCATTCCATTTGTTTCGACTTCATTCCATTGGGAATAGCCAAACTTTGTAAACGTCGTCTTAAGATATTTTACTTTGATACTTTTCGGGTTTTATTACAAAAGAAATGTGAAGGTTCAGTTGATTGGTAGTAGGGTTATGAAATGTGAAGGTTCAGTTGATTGGTAGTAGGGTTATGTGGAATAACAAACATGTAGAAAAATACACAAATAGATGAACAAAATGTCAGATGGACAACTCTATCGCAACTTTCCTTAACCTTGTGTTTATGTAAAGCGCAAGCCTTCAGGCAACAAATGTAACCTGAAGACCAACTTAACGGTAGTCGTACAAATGCAAAACACATAACGCCATCGTTTATTACATTCGTCACATTGTTTAGTTTCGTTGTCTTAATGTGCAATGCTTTGTCTTGAGGGCAACATATTGACTGCAGTGAATATATACTACAACCGTTAACTAAAACAATTGAGTCTACTTTTTTCAAACATATCAAGTTGAAGTCTGACCGATTTTCTGTTTATATGGAGTAAAGCGAACCTTCTATTTGTTAATGGTTCGGCTTGTTATCTGATGCCTCAATTGGCTGAACGTTCAATATAGTTCTTATGTACAATAGTGTACGAATTTACTGGGAATCACCTCTGCCTTTTGTCCAATGAGGACACATGACATACCGTATTTAGTTAGTAGTACTTCAGGTTTAAGTAAATGTGATTTGAGTTTTCACCGACACTCTACTTGACTGGCGTGTTAAGCATGTTGCTGGGATTACAAAGATAGAAATATCAGAAACTGAGTTGGTATTTTTATGAAGTCGTTGATTATGTGTAGTAAATGTAAGGGAACTTGTTCAAAATAGTAGAATTAAGGATTTAAAAAGCGGTGTCTTCCTGAATTCAAAGTCCATAAAATGGTACAACACCATCGACCCGTTTATTTTCTGTCTGTATCTACGTACAGTGGTGACATCACATCAGCCCAAATGAATTCCATTAAGACATTTTAATGTCAACGTAATGAACTCGTGTAAGACATAGAATTATGCAAGTTTAACCTACAGGAGAATGCTGAACATGTTTTGCTTTTGACATGTTGGAACATGTGGCTCTCACTTGCACGATAATCGTCTCCTTGGCATAAACGGATACAAATTATGTTCAAGCTACAACCATAATCTTGCTGCGCGTATCAGCTCTGATACAATTTCAACACAGACTCGCATTCGTTTTCAAAGTTTAAAGATACTGCTGCATTTACACCTAATGTGATAATTAACATTTAACTCGTCCTTAACAGCAGAACTACGTGTAATCTATATCTGTCGATACTCGGATTGATATTAGACACTGTAGTCATTGATGTCTAAAATTTTATGTGCAGCTAGGCTTGCAAGCGCGTTTGATATTGTTCTATAAGGTGAGAAGGACTAGATCATTGCCTTGTGACATACTGGACCAGGCCACATCAAAGGCAACCTAAAACATTGTACTAAATTTGGATTATACCAGTGCCTTGGTTACTGTCTACAAAATGAAGGTAAAATTATTTAAATACGCTCGTGGGTTAGCACATGATTGTGTAATTTTCACGGAAGAAATAAGATGTTTTTTGTAAAGATAAAGAAAACATTTTCTTTGTAAGTCGAATTTGGTTCACTACTGTTGGAATTAAAGTCACGCCGATAACGTTTCTACTGCCATGACCGAGTGAAGGTTGGTCTGTACATCAAATAATGATTAAATTGTCCCATGCTACGAAGCATTCATATCAGATACTAGTTTTGAAATTACCAATTCCATTGTTCTGCAATTCGATGTTAATAGAAAAACGTTAAACGTTCACTGATATGTTGCATTATACTATAAAACAGCAGAAGTTTTATAGAATTTTATGTTAAATTTTATAGAATATCACCAAAACCATTTCTCGGTTTAAACGAATTCTCTGTACCAGGGGGACAAATTAAAAAAATAGCTCTTGAGCATTTAATAGGATTATTGTAAGGAGCCGCTAAGGTATTGCTGAGCCCGTAAGCTCATTACTGGCGTTACAGGATTACTGGCCGAAATATGCACAAGTTATATTGATCCCCGTCTACTTCAGCTTGAGGTTGCATGGTACTAGGACATTAGAGAATCGCTCTCAGCTCCCGGTAGTGGTCAACTGGTCGATAGTCTATGCTAAAACACAGGGACCATGTTCTATAACGTGACGTTCTTAGCGTGTTGAATTTCACAACTTTCAAATTATCATTACCTATGCAACATTCAGCATTCCTTTTCTGAAAAGGCAACTCATTACTTGATAGAACGTGATCTCTTACAGAACAGTTTTGGTTTTATTCATATCAAATTCTAATGGTGGATTCTTTGGTTGTTTTCTGGTGGTCGTCGTCATTCGATCACTTCGCTGATGTAATGATCTCCTAGAGGTCAAATACATTTACTGCTACCAAAAATCATAATATGTTTAGCAATCAGATTTTACTAAAAGATGTGTTCTGAATGATTAAGTATTATATCTGAAGATTTCAAAACTAGTGAAAAAAAGAAGTTATTTTTATTTTTCACTCCGGTACACGTAGTCCATATCGGCTTCTTTATGTTACAATAATATTAAACACGACTTGGCAATGTTTTTCTAGGGACTGTTGTCAGGGCCACGTGCCCTAGCCGGGGAGCTGCAAGGAATCATTTGTCAAGTTTTGACAGTTATTGTACTTCATACATTGATGATTTGTTACAACCCAATAGCTGAACGTGTCATCGGCCAGCATCGCAAACTCCGGCCAATTTCAGTAAGGCAAGCCCGACACTTTGGCGCTGGCTTCACGGGAAATACGCCAGGAAGACATTGTAATGTTATTCTCGGCTTTGTTAGAAGAGTTTGTCTTGTTCTGTTAAATTGCGTTCTGGTTATTAAATCCGTTTGAGGCAAACAAGAGCACTAGCTAAACCTTTTGGGTGTAAAAATGACATCTTCAGCACCTACCTGCGAAATATCTGGGAATTTGAATGCAAAATATGAATGTCAACACTGAAGACACTTTTAATGCAAAATTCAGTTAACTATATGTAACTTTAATAATGTTTGGATATCAACATCTTTTTAGAATTTTAGAAACAAACCAAAATATTTTATAGCATACTTCCATCATCAGTTGTTTGTATAATACGGCCTACAATACACACGCTAACGTTTTCTTTAGAGACAGTTTCTCCAAGATAATCGTCACATTTATTTTATCAGAGGATGGTTTATCGTTTTGTTATGTATACCCATCATAGTTGCAACGAAAGTACCACAGGTACTTTCAGTTTCATTTTTCGACCTTAACCTCTGCAACCTGTCACGTTGAATTACAACGCAAACATATAAGCGTCAGATTTCCAGTCCATTAAGTTGATAATTTCATTCTTAATGACTCCAGTGCTTTTTGTTAAGCAGGAAATTAAAATACCAAATGCATTCTTAGGGTCAAAATGGCCTTTTTCTCCAGACAGTGTCCTATTTTATGGGAGCTTTGGCTCATTCAGTTTTAAATATATCTAAAATAATGTCGTTGAAATTGTACGATTGAAGCTGTTAAACTGCTGCTGTTCTTCATTCTGCTTTATTTCGCTTTTATTTTCTCTTTGTTCTTTGTTGTGTAGTTTCTTATGGTTTTTGTCTCCTACTTTCTAAAAGTCGCCACAGTTGAACCTTCTAGCTTCTCGTACGCTTTGACATGTGTGACATACAAAACTTAACCAATAGCCCTCTGACTGATTACATCCACACTAATTATTGAAACAATTAACTTTATCATGAACATCACATTGGAATATGGTTTTTGATTAGTTCATTCTACCCAGCTGATTCCACCAGTACTAGTCATGCTGAAGAACAATGTGGCCTTTTTGTAAAACAAACTGCATCGACCTATTGTGTTTTATGCGGATAAAATATATACTAGGCTTTAATATTGAGAACAACAATGTGGATATGTTTATCATTTGTATTGACTCGTTGTAAGTTTTAGTCTTTATTTCATACAAGCATTTTGTAAAAGCATAGACATTTCAATAATTTGAGCGAGTATCTATATATTATATAAATTTGAACTCCAAGTAATCGGAACACTTTAAAATGGTTTTATTAACTTTATACAGATTATTCGGAACGAAGTGTGCGGGTTGCGAAAAAGGAATCCCCCCTACAGAAGTTGTCCGACGTGCCCAAGAGAATGTATACCATCTCGACTGCTTTGCTTGTCTCATGTGTTCACGCCAGCTGAACACGGGGGATGAGTTTTACCTGATGGAGGACAAGAAACTAGTGTGCAAGACGGACTACGAGGCGGCTAAGGCCAGAGGCACATCGGGTGTGTACATGTGGAAATGCACACCTGTGCCATTTTCACTTACCTTTGTTTTTCTTTAGAAATATTCTGGACACAATAAACCAATTGAGAAAGTATTACTTGTCCACAATATTGATAATACAGCATGACCGAGCTTGTAGTTAAGCATTGCGATGTGACATTGATATCCAAGAATGTTCTGAAGCTCTGATGGTGTTAAGTGATAGGCTGTGAATGTTCTTCATATTATAACTGGTAAAGGGATGTTATAACGCAGTAAAGTTAGGACCCAAGTAAAGCTATTGTTATCTTGGATATCGATTTAACGGAGACCTAATATTTGTCTCATTGAAGTGGTACACAACACGTTTTCTGTGTAAAAGATTACTAGTACAACAAAACCGAAGCAAGAAAATAAGACTTAGTATAATGTATTTCTGTTCACGTTACTCATAGTATCACTCCAAACAACAGCACAGTTGGTACGTAGTTTTTGGCAATTCTAAACGTAAAGGCCGACTTTGCAATAAGCGGAGTTTTCAACCGTTTTGTCAGTTATAGGATCAGAATAAGAACGCCAAGCGGAGCTGAACGGAGACAAAACATTCGGTGTAATGTAAAATATCATTTAAAATGAACTCATTTGAGAGAAATGTCAGGCGGTGAAATTGCAGGCGTGTTCATGTGATGTTTCTTTTGCAGATTTTGAGATGGATCCTTCAAATAAACGACCCCGGACAACTATAACAGCGAAACAGTTGGAGGCTTTGAAGAGAGCGTATAACGAAAGTCCAAAGCCAGCCCGTCACGTTAGGGAACAACTAAGCACGGAAACGGGTTTGGACATGCGCGTTGTGCAAGTGTGGTTCCAGAACCGGAGAGCTAAAGAAAAGAGACTCAAGAAGGATGCTGGGAGACAGAGATGGAACCCGTATTTCCGGCAGATTAAAAGAGAGGGCGACCATGACAGTTCTCTTAGCGCTGATGACAGGTCAGATGACGGCATGACTGACAGCTCATTTCAAGGTAAGGACCAAGTGACTTCTCTTTCATCAACATTCTTTACAAAACATTTAAGTTATTACTGAAATCTCGCCGCTTGGTAGGTGCGTATCGATCTGTGCATAAATGAAGTATGTAAAAATGAAATACATGATAGTTGGTGTAAGTTCATTGGTGTAAAATAATCTCTCGATCTTCTGTCATACCTTTGTCTGTTTATCTACCTACCATTGGCACACAACTTGAATTTCATATGCGTTTTCATAGTTTGAGTATAGAAGAAACTGTAGAAGATTTTGTTCGTAAATGCAGAGCAGTATACGTCCTAGTTACAACGCTCAGAAACTCTCTTGATGATGACATCGGCATTTTAGCCGGGGACAGGGGGCGGCGCCATCCACCTCCCCCTGGATTAGGGCAAAAGCAGACAGAGAAAATGTTTTGTTATTTGCGTTCGTGTTTTTCGGCTGGGGGACTTTCTAGGGCAAGAAGGTCACTCTTCCCCGAAGGTGCCCATGACCCTATGATGATTATGTATAAGAGTCTTAGAGATAATCATTGTAATATCAGTTGGATATAATTCTGGGATAATGATGGTCTCACATGAAGACTCTTGGAAATTGCCCCCTAGTTTAGAAACTTTCCAGTCAGTTGGTGAAGTAAAGTGTGTGAGCTGAGATTACAAGACACTTAGTATGGAGCTGATGTATGCTTTTATTTTTATTTCAGGCAGTTTAGATGATCTCGACCAGGCTGCAGCTCACTCAGGCCGTTTGTCTGGAGATATATATGGGTCCAGTCAGCTTGACCACGAACCCCTTGGGATGACCGTTCCTCCTGGAACGCCCCCCATGGATGGCTGGGGTCATTTTAACGGTTTACCTGGTGGGCAGTTCATGGGACGTCACTCGCCGAACCTGCCCCCTTCGCATGCACAACTCATGTCAATGGATACCCTACCGCTAGGGGGCCCTGGTAACATGGTGCGGATGATGCCTCCAGACGTGAACGACAACTCTTCCGGGTTTGTGGATTATCCACCAGTTACGTCCCAAAACCATGTGGAAGTATATTGATCACGTGACATCATTGTGGCTTTGACTGGACAATAAAAGGCCAAGCCATAAAATCCTCATATCCCAACATTCGAAATGATATATTTTTGTGAATTTTAGCTGCTCTGCATAGAGACAATTTGCAGAGAAAAATGACAATCTTTAAATCTAGTGACTCATCGTCCGGCATTGTGGTTGCATTTGGTGGTACATCTAGATTCGTTGTCTGTTGAACCTTGACCCTTGTACATGTGGATATCCGAGTAAAGCACGATATCAACTTCCAGACGCACAGGGCACATTCTCTGCAGCTGTTGGCGTTACAGTGGGATCTCTTCAAATCCTGCCACACCTTTACCGATGGGAATTGAAATCCAAACTCTATGTGACCATGTCTTCATCGTGCATGGAAGCCAGGAAATGTTGTTTCATAGATTTATATTATTTAATTATTCGTTGTGTAACTTTCTCGTCACCTCAAACCAAAAATTGCAACACTTTTTGTAACCACACAAGGCTATATATAGATGATATTATTGTAAATACAAATTAAATATTTATACGGCGCGCATAACAAAGAAATGACATAAAACGATTTATATTGATATTATACGGGCCATACTAAGAGGTATTTTAGAGTTTTTCCT
>JAUELE010266882.1:0-10137 GCA_031471655.1 Diodora aspera | reverse complement strand
TAAAACAGATAATCTGTCTTTTCTTTCCCTTGGCATAAATATTATAAAAGTATGTTATTTCTCAGCTTAACTTACTTTACAAAGTAACGATCGTGAAGCATATTACATTCATTTTGTTTAACTCATTTTACACCAGTCATTACTAACCTATGAAAGAAATCTTTATATATAATGCTTATTTTATATAGCACTATAACATTGTTTTTGTTGATTTTCAGTGCATTGTATACATTTCACAAGCACCGATCTGGTTTACCGGAAATTTCCGATCTGACTATGAATGCTGAAAGGCAGCTATTTCTATCTCTGTTTCAGTTTAACCTAAAATTATGTCGACACGCCAGCACGACACTAATGGACGGATAATTGTCAGAATGTTTTAAAGAAATAAACATTGGTCTGAACATTCTCAAGTTGTTAACTCAAATAAATACCATAAGCTTACAGACAAGGGAACCGACTCACAAGGTCCTAGTTAGGTGGCCATTGACGGAAGTAAAGGAAATCCGCCATCTTGAAGTCAGATGTTGTTGGAACGTGTTATACCAATGTTCTTTCTCTCCGATACGAAGGAAAAGATGGTAAACATTTTTCACAGTATTTCCCGTCGGATTCTGTGAGAATGGCGTTTCAACAGCTGGAGAAAACAAAATTAGACTCGGCGATCCAAATGCCGGGCACATGAATAAACATGGCTGCCTCCATGAACAAATGTGTGAGGTGATTTAAATGTTTTCGGAGGCAATCAAACTGGAAATTATTGTATTTTGTCAGTGTTTGACATAACTGTTTTGTCTTCATTGAAAACCCGCTGCCAAAAGTGCCATGAAGATATTTAAGTTCAAACAATAGTCCACGCCTTTGACCTAAAACTTGGGAAAAGAAGTTCAAGCTGTAGGGTAATATAAAAAGTGTGACCGACATTTTAAATAGTTGTTAATGAACACCATGTAATGTAATAGTTGCTGTCGATTTAGTTGTACATGAGTGGGTGGATTTAAATATTATCGTCGTCACAACATTAGTTCAGTCTATTTTATACAGCGAAAATGCAGAGCAGTAGGCCTATCTCTCATTGTAACCCCTTGGGACTTCCGGGGAGTGACATGGTGTCACTTATATATATTAATAAGGAAGAATAGGACTCCAGTAACCCAATGCGTGTCCAAAGGTGAACAAATATGGGACCTTTCCCTTTCCCTTTTCTTTCTATCATTTTCTTTGATATGTCTTTTCCTTCGTTGTGCACCTTGCACATCACGTTGCGTTATGGTTGAAAAATTACCCTTGCAACGTAAAAAATCATTTCAGCTCAACTCTTTTATAATTCTCAACATGTTGTTCCGTCTTACCCATTGCGTCGTTTTAATATATGTGCCGTGATGTTTCGGGGTACACCGAACTGGTCGCCACATCTAACTGGTCCTTACAAGTTAAATTACGTCGAAGAATACAATTCGGGCTACAATGTTAATACTTATTATTTATTTTCGTTTTTGAAATGGGTTCCCTTCCGCTATTCGTATTAATAATAATTGGTGTCGTCTTTGTTTGTTGTTTTGTGGAATGATATGTCGTCAAACTATACTGGAAGTACGTCCGCTATCGTTATTAGACAGCGCACACACAATGAACACACTAGAGATAGGACCTGCACGTTCATTTATGACGTACTTGTGAAACATTTTCTACAGTAACATCGATAGCAAATAGTTGCTGTTTTCTGTATTCTATGCCAATTTGTGACGACTTTTTCTGCGCGGCGACGAGTTCGGTCTAGCCCGAGGTTTCAAAGACTTCATCAAGTAAGAGCGGAAGTAAAGCAGAACGTGCGGAAGTAAAGCAGAACGTGCGGAAGTAAAGCAGAACGTGCAAAATGCACAGTGAAGTATGGCGACCGATCATTTGCAAAAATAGCACCAACACTGTGGAATAGTCTGCCACTTGAACTGAGAAATTCTCCAAGCCTTCAAACTTTCAAAAAGAACCTAAAAACCCATCTCTTTAAACAAGCAGCCTATCACTAGATTTTCTATTTTTGTTATCTGGCTTACCACAGGTGTAATTGTGTGAAGCGCCTTAGAGTGAACTTTCATATAGATCAAATAAGGCGCTATACAAATTTAGTATATGTATGTATGTATGTAAAACCGCTCCAAGCAGAGAGTCAACTTTTTTAGTGCTTCTCGGTTAATCTAGGTGGTAATTTTTCGGGCAAGAAGTTAACTGCCCCCTCCCCACCAACTCTGATTGTGCCCATTCATTTTTCGGGCAAGCAGGTGACTGCCCCTCCCCCCCTCACTCCGAGGGTGCCCATACGCCTATGGCCTAACAGTCTTAGGTGGGCGTGGTCACTCGTGGTTATTTACAAATAAATAGTTATTCAACAATTATCTAAGCAAAAATATAATGCCTATATGTCTCATGCCATGAGATAACAAAGTAGGTTACCAACAAACAAACAAATCGTATGGCCCCCACTCCCTAAAATCAAATGGCCGGTCCCTTATGTTCCACCCTGTATATGTTATTGTGAATACCGCGGTATCTCAATATCTCCTAAGCAGCCTATCACGATCGCAATAAGTGGTCATCAATGACCCCAATTAAATTTGCAACAACGTTAAATATTTGCTGATGCTCTCGAAGTCTATAGTGCTATGTTTACATTCGACTGTCACTATTTATAAATGAAACACACGAACTCCATACAGGGGTGTTCAGCATATCTGCTTCAGGTTACTTGCGGCGTAAGTGGAGGCACTGCCAATGCTTATGTAAACGGGAAAAGTCGAATCCGTTTCGATCTGCTGGGGAAAAGGGATGCGACGTTATGTACTTTGGCCTGCACGTTTATAATGTCCAGCTTAAAGATGACGTAAGAGCCGTCTAAAATGAGGATCTTTGCTTTCTCTTTCTTACTATCGATCCAGTGTCGTCTCTTTTCCTGTTGTGCCTCTTGCACATCACATTGCACTATGGCTGAAATATTACCACCTGCAATTTGAAAATCCATTTCACTCACTCACTCACTCCAGCTCAATGGTATGTAACACATAACTTCCCAAACATTTTTCGTGCTTGGGAACATGCCAAACTCCAATAGTCTTTTGTTAGCGTGCAGACGCCGTGCACAACTGAATGGCTACTGACTTGAGCGGTGGTAATATGTCAGAGGAGATATCTATCCGCTTGCCAACCAGGAAGTAAGAAGCATGATATTATGTAGGTCATGTTTTGTTTGCTGTTATACACGCGCACAGATATGGAGTGTCGTTGGACTTGGATTGCTCTATTACTAATATCACAGTTTCGGATATCTGTTGGTAAGTATTTATTATTTTATATGTGGATGTATCATTTCGTACTGCTCTTGCTCGGCCCTTCTGTTTCACAGAGAACTTTTCACAAAGATCACTTCATAAAAGACATTAATTTTCTCAAATAACGCATTCGATATTGCCGTATCTTCATGAGACGACGGTGGAAAAAGTCGTTGCTGAAAATAACGAAGAGAATGTGTGTGTTTTATTGTGTTATTTGAAAATGTATGTATTTGTCTGGCATTTCAGACCCCTTGTCGTGGACGCCATTCTCGACGTCGGGGAATTCCTGGCGCGCCCCTGGTTACATGCATACTGTTAAAGCATGGCTCAGGAGTGGTAGCATGACTACCTTGTACGTGTTACTGGGCCGGTTTAACCAGGGGGCGGTGGACGATTTGTACATGCCTCACCGGCTACAGTATAATGAGGGATCGGAGATCGAGCTGGTTACTCGAACATCACGTGAACATATTAATTCACCGAAATCCTCAAGGACAGTTTGGGAAGTGATCAAATAAACATTATTTGTTTTATTTGGGATTACATTTACCTGAAACGTAGTTATCCTGCTACCGTTTGGCATATTGTACCCTGCGCTCAGGGTCAGGCACCCATCACCAGCAATACAGATCAGCGATGTAGACCAATCAGTGTTCTACATAGTCGACATTCAGTACCGTCGATAGATAATTGCCATAGCTCCCATGGCCGATATAACCGTGAAATATTCAGTGACCGTTTCGGAAATGACCAGATATATTTACAATATCATTTGTTTTGTTTGTGATCACATTGATATGAAATGTCACTAGTGTACTAATGTTTGGGGTGGAACCCGTCAAGCTTTTATGTTGACTTTATAGGAAATTCGGACAAGAACATACTTGATGTATTTTGACCAAAATTCAGATGTTTTATTGTCAATTGACCACAATCTAACTTCCTGTTATAGATTTAAAGTTGTTTATTGTTTGACGGAAATTGCACTGGTAACTAAAATGTAACTACAGGAAAACCATTTCGTTGTGCACTTAATTTCAGGAGATGCACAACTTACATGGAGCAGACGACCAATTGAATCAAGCCCTCTGGATCTGATATGCCAGACACAACAGGACATTACCAATAATGCTGATGTGTACTTCTACAAAACAGGAAATGTAAATACCCAGGGTTACTATCTGAAAAGTGACTATGTGGATCTGAACATTCTTATTATGCGGTATCTCAGTCTGCTACAAGGAATGTGACACTGACGATATCAGCTGTGAACAAAACCAGAGACACTGGAGGATGGTACTGTCAACTCGGAACAAGCCCAGATACAACATATTCTAATACAGTCACCATCACTAGCATAGCAAGTACGTACATGCGTGTAGTGTTTGTAATAAAATTCTTAATGAAGTTCAACATTTTGTAAATACCTTCATGACAAGCGACAGTATCATGTTGGAAGAGTAAATATCCTCTACTTCTGAATACAGAACATCACCAAGAAATATATTGTTAGTTGCACACCTTGCGTGACTTTAGATTGGACCTTCTTTCAAGAAGCACGTCGACTGTAAATGAATACATCGTACAGCGTACATGTCCATAACGCATTTGTTGTATTTTCGTTGTTACACCTGGACTCAACTCACAGTCCATTTGCAAATATCTATCTATTTCCAAATCCATGATAAGATGTGTGATTATGTGTTAATATTCTTACCTTCGATTGCCTTGTCGTTGTTGTCAGTTTACTACTACTACTACCACTACTGCTGCTGCTGCTGCTGCTGTACCGTACGAGTGGTCGTCGTCACAGTGAAATTATATTTATTTCAGGTGCTCTCAACTGGAATAACAAACAACTGACTGGTGACTGGACTAATCATACTTCTGTGACACCAGATGAAGACATCACCCTGACCATCAAAACACCATGTGCAAAACCTGCACCAAAGTTCACATGGCAATACAAAAGGGTAAGTATTAACTGCAGTAATTGAATGTCAAGTGATGCGATTTTGATACGACTTGTACAACGTAACACTGGGCATATTATGCATGCGAGGCAGATATGCTCACAGCATATAGTTGCTGGATCTGTATCCCACGCCGGTACATATTTAACCCTTACAGTGTACATTAATATGATTTATCATATATATATATATCTATGATATGGACTGTTTTGCATGTGTGATAGCGCGACGGTGACGGCATCAATATCGCAACCCGGTCCACAAATCCATATTACAGCCATATGGACACATTGTCTATTGACAGTTATCTCCCTTAACGGCGTCGTCTCATGCAGATCACTAGGGAAAAGATATTGCAGTCACTTGCAGACAAAATAATGGAGCGTGATTACTTTGTGGAAAAAGAAAACAGATTTGCCGAAAATAACGACACTGAAAGGTTTGTGGAACAAATACAAAAAAAATGCGCTTCTCCTGTATTAATATGGAATTTCAAGATACCGTCCTGATCCAGCGACTGGAAAAAGACCCAGTCTGTGAGAATGCAATCTCAGTCATCGCTTACAAGTGAAATGACGTGATATGTTACTGAGTTTTTACCTCTTATTAAATGGATATTATTTTTAAGATCTAAAATGTGTTTAGTTGGTTAAAACTTAATTCAAGAGGATATAATGATAAAACAGGTTATAACATGTCATTTTTCATATCGAACCTAATATCGGCCCTAGAACCATATCAGCATTCGGGCCAGAGGTCCTCAAGCTGATATGGGAGTCTCGGGCCTATGGGAGGTGCGATATGAAAAATGACATGTTATAACATCTATGTAGGTGATATGTTGGTGATATGTCTGAACAACTGCTGTTCACAGCCATGAAATGCCCACCAAACACTCACTGACCATGACTTGACACCTGTAAAGCTCTTTTTTTCTAATGGCAAACTGTTTCGTTACAGGGATCAAGTGGTAACTTTGTATACCTCAGCAGCACCTACAGCAGTACAGTCCCATCAACGTCAGGATGTTCAGGTGACCAAGCAAGTTGCACCAACACCTTGATTCTACCCGGGAGAACACCCAGCGTCTACGACACAAGTGTCACACTGAGAGTAACAGTAGAACATGACTCTTTTGATCCTCCTTCATACACGAGGTACACGGACTCTGGAAGTATACAGTTTCCTGGTGAGTGAAACAGAACACAACAAACAACAACTCAGTAATTCTGTTCTTACTCACACAAATGCATGACAGCTCTGGAGATAAGTGTAGCGTGGATCATTATGATTAAATCTTACTGTTTGGCAAGTTATCAGTTATAGCCATGTTGCAAAGTGGGAACACACAAACTGCATGGATGGTTAATTGATTCCGACAACAGCAATCAGTCCATCTGCGACATTTGCAAATTATGACAAGCATTTTTCTAGATATCACCTCATCCATGCCCCACGAACTTCACTGTCATGGTTTCTGTAGGCATGTAATCGTACTCAAATGAGCGTTGTGTCGGTCATTAAACAAGATACTTGTCTCTAGTTCTTGTTCTTTGCTAGCAGTGATTCTATAATAGGCAAACAGTGCAGGGATGGAAATACGAACACATGTGGTGTGCACTACTACATGTATTGGACTTACGCATAAATTGTAACTCGCATATTGCATATCAGTTGAAACGACCTATCAGTACAAGTGATAAGTGGATGATCAAGACTCACAATGCGAAAGTTCAAATCTCTCATTTAGTTATTATTTCACTTTGCTTCTGGTGTATAATAAACACAGTCATCTGCTCCTCAACGAGCTGTAAAAGTAATCATTCCACAAATTGCAATAAAGGGTAACACAAATTCCGTAATATCTATATCTACCTAAGAATGGAAAGCCTCACCAATGGCAATGATGCAACGTGTGATCGAAACGTTTTGCTAGCGATATGGTGGGGCGGTGTATATAATGATACAAGGTAAACTTAAATCAAAGAAGAGCAGGCTTGTCCTTCTCATCTGTTTCAAATTTGATGACGGATGCAAACTACGTCATTGCCTGCACATATAGAGACACTCGATCACAATCTATCTAAAAGGCAGTTATAACTACAAGCCGTCATTCCCAACAAGCCGTAACGGCAACTCGCACCCCAATACTGGGCTACCATTATAGCAAACAGCAGCGGTCTCCGTGCAAACATGCGTGCCTGGCAAAACCAGTCAGGGCTACGACCCTCAACATTTCATGTTGTTGGCGCTGAAACTCTGTAGGATCAATCACTTTTGCCAGACCTTAACGGCTTAGTAATATCTGGGGAAACGCATGGTGCCTGACAGCCTAGTCCCCCCCCCCCCCCGGCGCAGCCCTGAAAAGAACTTCCACCACGGAACTATCATTGAATGCTGGAAATAAAGAGGAACCATTTCACTTTTGTTATGAGGGGAGGAGATACTGGATGATTTTTCATTTCATGGCATCAGACAATCCACTTTTCTCAGATAATCCCCGACAAACATGTTTTTTGTAAAAATGTATTTTACCTTATTTGTTATTAGTACAGGAATATACAATTTAGCTAAAAAGGGGAGATTAAGGTTATTTCGAAGGTTTGCACCCAAAGGTCGTAAACAGAATTTCGTGATGTTAAGCTGAAAAATTACAAACAATATATATCTCTGCAATACATTATTTTACTCTTGTCTGATGCAATCTACTTGTTTTCAAAATTCAACCTCTGTGGCATGAAATATGACCATTGCGAGTTGCGTGTATAGTTCGGAAGACATTCCCTTATAGATAAGCTTTTTTTCTGAGAGCTGGAGCAGTGGTTAATGGATGGAGTTTGGTTGCGTAGGACATTGAACATTATTTTATCAGACTACATGTACACGCATGACCGGTACCAGACTATGTTGCTCACTGGGCAAAGTCAATGACTTGCATATACTTATATATAACTATTCAACCCATAGATATCTAGAATAGACCACATGACAACGAGTGATCCGCGTTGCACCAGATCTTCACATGTTCTGCGCCAATGAAGTGTGCCGTGCAGGCGTTACAAACTGTCATATTCCGCCATTCGACAAAGAAGCAAGCTTGGCTGACCTAATCCCGCCTTTGAAGACTTAATAACACATTTTTTTTGTATTGTTATTTATATATTTCCAATCGGTCAACAAAAAGGCATGTGGTATGAGGCATTGTTGTATCAATGCTGGACTGACGAAAGATGTATTGAACTATAAAAAACATTCAAACTGCCTTGATGATATACAATTTGTGTTTCTGTTTCAGTTCGTGTGTCTTCAGTTAGTATCACCAGTGACAATGATGTGTATGAAGGAGAGTCAAAAACCTTTGCCTGTACCACTTCACTGAGCTTCCCTGGAGCATCTATACAGTGGTATAAGGGAGGAATACAGCTACCTGCCAGGATCACTACAACACAGCCTACGTCTAGTGTATTAGTGACTACAACAAGCAGCTTCACGTATATAGGGAACAGGACTGACCAGGGGCAGGAGATTTATTGTAGAGCTTCCAACATCCCTGGTGAATCCAAAGACTCCAGTAAAGTAAACCTGAACATCTATTGTAAGTTGAACCTTCATTTGGCTACAGTTCCTGTTCACTATGAATACAAGTTGGGACCGATGTTGTACATTGCAAGGACTGAATCTGCAGCTGTAACGCAATGTCATATGCAAGATGCATAACGATAGCTAATTACATAGATCGATAGAAAGAAAAGTAAACACAAACGACCCCCATTGTACGACAACCATCGGATTACTGGGGCCCTATTCTTCATAAGTCACACCACGTGACTTCCCTGAAGCTTCACTGAGTGCATAACTATTTTTGAAAAATATGTGTTTCTTCTTGGCGATCCACTTGCCCATTAAAAACAGTCACTGAATTAACTTTTGCTTTCTAATGAGTGCCACAACAATACAAATTTGTCAGCTTGTGCGTGTTAACAGATATCCTCTTGCCTTTGTTCTCTTAATAATACCCATGTATGAGTATTCTACCATAACTTTCCGGTTTGTTGGTTCTTCATTGACAAGTTAGAGGTGATCAAATGCTCAATAACCACTGGTAAATAACAATAGCAATAATACAACGCACGCCCTGACCCCAAACGATTCTTTTTCGGCTGAAAATGCCAGTATACCGGAATTTTGCAATTAATTGTGGTCAACATTCGGCAAACACCCCTCACACTATTTACATTGTTCCTGCTTCTTTCTCTATCACAAATCCGTTGTCATATCTCAAAATTGAAAGCAGTCAATTTGCTTTTTGAACATCTGTTGGGCAATCATCACGCAACAGGCCTATCATGGCCGTGGTCTCGCTCTTCTCTGAAAATATTTTTAATGGAATGTAGTGACGCCACGAACACGTAATGATGACGTCACAGTTATCACAGTGCAGCCTTTAAAACTGTGGTGTGTTACACATTGTCAAAGAATGCCAGGCAACAAGTCAATTTTAAAGGAGAATATCAGAAAAAAATCAAATTTGGCTACATAAAATACTAATATTTTTAAGGCAATGAACAAAATGAAAATGACCGAAAGGGTCAAATAGCCTGTGACGTCACAGGCGTTAAAGGTCACGAGGTCACGGAAACAAGACTGGAAATATGCATAAGCTCTGGCTTGCGCTATGAGGCATTTTGTTAATCGAATTACAACGTAATTAAAGCTCCAAATTTCATGAGATTTTGCGTGATGCCTAAATAGTATTAGTGTTTTATGTACGCAAAGTTTCATTTTTTTCTGATATTCCTCTTTAATTAGTAACGGTAGAATGGAGATAATCATATTGT
>JAUELE010266871.1:0-10137 GCA_031471655.1 Diodora aspera | reverse complement strand
ATATATGATTTAAAAAGATTTTAAAAATCACAAATTTTGAAACGGTTATGTCATTATATCAGTACAATGAAAATTATATGTGGGTCAAACATGCCACTGGAAAATAGCCAAGTGTAGAAAGACAAGACTTCAGGTCAAGTGTGTCATAAGTCTTAAGGTCAAGTGTGTCATAAATTGGTCGAGAATTGACCTCAAGTTTGCAACTGCAGTGTAATTTAGCCAGTAGATAATTATATATGGTACTCCTTGCATCTAATTCGGGTGTTTTTATTGGGGTTATTGAAGTTGATGGCTACTTGTAGGTGGACTGTAATTTCAGGATTTGACTGCAGTCTGCACACACTTGTTTTCAGGAATGATAAGTGTTGTAAACATTGTTTTAGTATTAAGGGTGATAAAAAAATAGTTCTTGTTATAAGATTCTTATTTTAAGAGCTATAAAGTTAACACTTACAGTGATAAATATTTTGATATCCCTGAGCACCTGCTTGACATTTGTCAAGACCCTGGGTCAAGGCATAGAAAACTGAACATCTTACTCTACATACAGTAAAACTTGCAAAATTTCGAAAATGTGAAAAATGCAGATTGTTACCTTCAGCAGTTTCTAAAATGCTTTATTTTTCACTTACTTTTTGGTGGCAATTTAAAAATTTTTTAATCCTAACTTTATCAAAGATCACTAATTTCCATAAATTTGAACACATCAAAAAGCAATATGGTGTTTGCCTTGAACTTTTAGAAGTTTTACTCATAGCCATCTCTGCTTGCCAAAGGCACAGTTAGAAACCAAATAACTCCCAGTTCACTCATGCATGAAGAAAGATGTCAGAAACTAATCTTCGTAGAGTTAAAATATGATTTGAAATTTTTTTTAAAATCATAAATTTTGAAACGGTTATGTCATTATATCAGTACAATGAAAATAAATGTGGGTCAAACTTGCCACTAGTAAAATAGCCAAGTGTCCGGAAGACAAGACTTCAGGTCGTGTGCCATTTACCTGTCATAAATTGGTTGAGAATTGACCTAAAGTTTGTCAACTGCAGTGTAATTTAGCCAGTACATAATAGGTACCCATATATATATATGGTACTCCTTGCTTTAAATCGGGTGTTTTTATTGGGGTTATTGAAGTTTATGGTTACTTGTAGGTGGACTGTAATTTCAGGATTTGACTGCAGTCTGCACACACTTGTTTTCAGGAATATTAAGTGTTGTAAACATTGTTTTAGTATTAAGGGTGATAAAAATTTAGTTCTTGTTATAAGATTCTTATTTTAAGAGCTATAAAGTTAACACTTACAGTGATAAATATTTTGATATCACTGTGCACCTGCTTGACTTTAGTCAAGAACCTGAGTCAAGGCATAGAAACTGAACATCTTACTCTACATACAGTAAAACTTGCAAAATTTCGAACTTCTAAAAATGTGAAAAATATTGATTGTTACATTCAGCAGTTTCTAAAATTTTGAATTTTTCACTTACTTTTGGTGGCAATTTCCAAAATTTTGAATTTTAACTTTATCAAAGATTACTAATTTCCAAAAATTTGAACACATTTAAAAGTAATTATTTTTTTGGCCTTGAAATTTTAGAAGTTTTAGCCATCTCTGCTTGTGTAAGGCACAGCAAGCAAAAGCAATATAGTCCCAGGAATAATAACCTGCCTCTGATTTTACATATGTTTAAGGAACTTTACAGCCTTAGGATCTTGACAAAAGTCTAGGCACCTGCTTACTAAATAATCTTGCAGGGCTAAATGTAGGTTGTAGTCTCCTGTACGTACTTCTGTTATTGCAATCAAGACTAGTATGAGCACTTATCACCAAGTAAGTCCAGGTTCGGTCATGATGAACTGATGTATCAGGGTTCAGCATTGCAGTAGTTCAGCTGGTTTCTAGATGACTACGGTCTCTCAACATTAAGTTTGTATTGAAATTGTTTAGAATTTAAATTTGTCTCTCTGAAACACCCTTTAATTCTTTTTACTTAAGAGACTTTGCAAATCTATTAAAATTGCAAGTCTAGGCATAGTTGATTACTGCAATTTGATAATAGACATAAGGCCCACTTCAATAAATTATACTTTAATAAACTATCTCTACAAGAGAGAACAAATAAATATTGGAGACTGTAGTGAGTCTAGATTTAAATGTGTTAAGCTGAGTCCTTACACTTCTCCTAGACTTACCAAGTCTTGAAAATATTACAGGGTCAGTCAGACAGGTTATTGTCTTGTATACCATGTACTATTATCCCAATAGCTGTATGTTTATCATGATTTTATTATGATAAAACCAGTACTGTCTGTTCATCAGAGCATGAAGGAGATATCAGTACTAGATCAGCTTATCATTGTATGTTCTATGCTTATAAGTATAAATTCTGGAGTCCACAAATACAGGGCTGGTCTTAAACACGAGAAAGGGCCCAGCCAGTCCAATCTGTCATAAAAGGGGGGTGGGCTTATAACCAAAGATGGGCCTATGCCCGCGAGAATACGGTAGCGTCGGTCATAATGATGTGATGCTGTTATAGTCAGGAGAGGTAGAGTCCGTATAGCGTGGGTCATAATGATGAGATGATGTTATAGTCAGGAGAGGCAGAGTCCGTATAGTGTGGGTCATAATGATGTGATGATGTTATGCTTTCAAAGATTCAGCTTCAGCATGAGGGAAATTCTGTCAAACTTTTAGGTGTCAGGTGAAGTATTTGCAAATGGTAGGATGGTTTAAGTAGGCATTTAGTAGTTGACTTATGAAAAATGTGTTTTTCATGTTATCTTTCTGGAAATAATAAATACCTTGAACTATTTTCTTTTATTGGAGTTTTGAGCATTTGTACAGTGTTAGGTATATATATGTGTGTGGCACAAGTGTCAGCTTATGAGGTTGTTTCTCTTGTGGTCAGCACTCCAACTAAAAATTAGACTAGTGGTTCTAATTTTAGTGGTTCCTACTAGTGGTTCCTTCCCAGAATCCCTTTTGTTGAAAGGATGAAATTGACCACACTTATATGTACCTGATAGAAAACCGGAGGATTAAGTAGCAAGTTTTGGGTGTAGATACACAGTCTCAGGTTTAAGTTCTTGTCAGAAATTTTATGAAGTACATCATTTTTAGAATTCCTCTGGTCTTATCAGCATGACAAGTCACTTTTTAAAGTTACGAAGTATACTACCAACAACCAATAAGGGAACTAAGAATTTGAATGCAGCTAACGTTTAGGTGGACGTGTGCAATACCGTGCAACATCCAATCACAATGAAATTCCACATGATGCATGAACAACACGTGATGTACGTGCAAGCAGAAGCTAAACTGTGTCCACCTATTGGAGAACTCCCAATCACCAATGCAATTGAGGTGAACACATGTTGAAAAATGCCTCCGAGGCAGTATCTGAATCAAAAGACAAAATGGAGAATTGTGGGTATGATAAAGGGAGGAACACCGCTGTGCCAAGTTGCCCGAATATTGTGTAAATAAAAAAATATAATTTCACGCCTGCGAGACAAGTACCGTCAAACGGGTGGAGTTGCAATAAGGCCTGGGCGTGGCACCTAGACAGGATCGTCTCATTACCTTAATGGCCCTACGCAATAGGTTCAAATCAGCACCTGCTATCAATAGGGAATTCCGTACAATAACCGGACGCTCTTCAGGCGGAATGGCGGGCAATACCATGGGCAACCATCCGGAGTTTAATCAACAGCAAGCCGTCACGGTATCGTGCATGTGTCGACCAACATGGTGGACACACCAGATATTGACCTTCACGCCCGAAATTGAGTTTGTGGACATTTAGAGCAATTACACATTCACACGGTCATTTCATAACTTTTTGTCGTTAGTATATTTCTAAGTCCACAGTGGCTTTTCTGAAAAAAGGCGACATATATTGTATGCAAATTACTGAAATTGAAAATTATGAAATATTGATATTTTGCAAGCTATAATATATTAATTTACCTGAACATTTGCTTTGATGTACATATACACAAAATAGAGTGTTAACCGAGATATCCTTAACACGAGCGATACCCACAATACCCCTGATATTCCAACTGGAAAAAAACCAGACTTTATTGCTGCTGGGTGCTGTAATCAATATTGAAAATGTGCATTAGTATGTGGCATATTGGAGAAAACCTTGTATTGATATGGTGTTTCTTTCGACAAGCAGAGCTGTACTTACCATCAGGTTTATTCTATTGCCACTGAAACAATCAAGACAGGGGCGGTATCATAATAAAGACTAGGTCCTGAAAATAAACTTGATTGTGTGTCTCAATACATGCATAATTCGCCTTGAAAACATTTCAGATTTAATATAAACATTTTGTAAAAGTACAGATATACAAATTCAAACAAAAGAAACATGTTAAGGCATAACTCCAAGCAACCATAAAAAAATGTCATTTCTGTTACTGAGACGACCCATTTGGTTGCTGTGAGTGACTGCACATGCATCGACGTGCACGGGCGCAGTTGATCGTTGACACTCATCGCCTAGCAGAGGGGCCAGAATGATATGACCTGCTTCTCAATGCAAGCAACAGTGCATTGTTTTCTCAGTTTTGAGAAATATTACCTGTAAAGGGGTCTTTAGATGGGCGACACTTGATTTCCTTAACACTCCTAGGTAGCGTAAACTTTGTTACATCGATATATCACAGTATGGATGGTTGTGTCGCTTGTGTAGTGTTTTAAGAGGCAAACACCTTATTCATTCATTCTGACATTACTAATATGTGTACTCTCCAATTCACCCTAAATATTATTACAATAGTCATTTTCTGCAGACATTGTTACAATCATTTTTGGACCTTGACAAAGACATATTCACTCACCAAAATCTCAATTAAATAAACTAATTGGTCACATAGATGATGAAGTAATCTGAACGGGTCAAATCAAAACTGTATCCACAACGCAGTCTATTTCTTAATACATGACTGTGACGGTAGTTACGATCTAAGGACATATCTTCCTTGGAAAAAGTAAAATAAGTTGTTATCAATAACCTTTGTTGTCCTATGCAGAAGACTTCCAATCCTGCCTATCAAGAAAGATTTCCCATTCTCTTTGGTTTAACTGTTGTGCCTGGTTGCATATTAAGAATACAATCTCATGTCGGTTTGATACTATGCAGCGTGTTCAGATGGAATACCTTACATCACGTTCTCTGTCGACCTCATAATCTACAAGGAAGCATATCATTAGGTTTATTAAAAATTATTAAAAATCAAACATACCCTGAATACAAAATAGTTGACAAATAAATAGATTGTCGACTATTATTTGTGACACACATAGATTGTCTTTGAGTTTGCATCTCTCCGTCTTTCTTGCTTTTCTTTTCTCATTATGGCTGAACGATTACTCGAGTACTGAAGAGACTTGCGTCCAAATCTCAGTACTCTAGTACTCGCACGGGAAATAACTCTTACAATAACACGAGAGAAGGTGACATCTGGTTGAACATATAGCAGAGGCAAACTCTAATGTACCAGTTTTGGGCGTACAGATTTCAATTTTAGTGGTTTTCTCTTGATCCAAGGTTGGTGAGGGCGACTCTTAAGCTTGTGGGATTTATCAAGGAGCTTTTCCTGACAATGCTTGTTTAACATTATTTCCGAGCTTGCGAATTCACAGCTTTGTAATGAATAAATAAAATGTTGTACCTTTTGTATTTTGTTCCAACATTAGATTGATCAGTAGCAATCAACTGACTCACTGAGTCTGGTAGACTGTACTCCAGTGACGCATTTGTCAAACTAAACATCAAAGTCTTTTTGATTTCGTGAAATTCGAGTACTCGTGCCCGAACCGAGTCCGCCCCTTTGAGTACTCAAGTCGAAAAGTTTCGACTCGTCTCAGCCATTCCTCTCAGTTCCTATTTTTAAACCATTCTGAAGTTTTGAAGTGGGGTTTTTCAGTCAGCCAAGTAACATCACATTGATACACCTTTCACAACCGTACATTCTTCCTTGCAGACACTCGGTTGCATTTGGCTCAGCGTACTTCGGACAAGGAACTGGTCAAATTTGGCTCGATAACGTGGGATGTACTGGCACGGAGCGAGAAATAAGGATCTGTTCTCATCGTTCATGGGGAATTACTGACTGCACTCATTCTGAAGATGTCAGCGTTAAATGCGAAGAAGGTACGTACGATCCATCAATCATATCAGTCCTTAGATCATTTACAAAGAGCAAAGTCATAATGTAACCACACCACACTCTTTCTGCTTTATCCGTTTTAAATTAATTAAAAACGGCCAATGCGACATTTTGTGAGCGAAGATTGGGCCCTCGAAAACATAGTTTTTTTTAAGCGTTTTGATACTTATTCAGTTTTCATTCTGTAAATATGTGAACAGCAATAGTTTTTCGTCTTTAATGCCCGAGGTTGCCCAATCATGAACTTTATCAATCAAATATATATATTCAGTAATTCAGATTTATTCAACTCTGTATTCAAATTCATATGTCAAAATTTGCAATCTCAAAACATCACGAGTTTTCATTTGTTTCTCAATTATCTATTTTGTTACCCCTGTTCCTCTTTCCACTTCGCAGTTGTAGGGATAGAGTCATATACAAAGAACGAGGTCTTAGTGATCCAATCTTTGTCGTACATGTTGACGAACATCTTGTTTTCATTTTCTATCTGTCCATCCGGCAATCTCACATTCGGCTGTTTCGACCCACCTTCGTTACAACTGATGTCAAGAGCACAAACCAGAGGTCAGTGACCATGGGTTATGCATGTGACAATGGCATACCTCCCCGGATGGCATTACATTTTCTACTGGTGGCAACAAATGGACCTGTGAATGCAGCAAACATCCGGAAACGGTTGAAACTGACACAAGACAAAGACCTTTCCTGATGTGCAAATAAATGGGCAACAGTGGAAGAAGGACATTACTGAGCCGCAAACAAAAGCATGATTGTTTTCAAATGATGATGAAAATTCGACACAGATATGTAATATCTAACTTATTTGAGGAATTCGTAATTTGATATCTTGTTGTCCGATGAGAATTAACCCAAATACCCGGATGATAATTTCGGGAGAAGCGAAAAGCGCAGTCTTGGCTGGATCATGACAAGCAGTAGCTAAAGGTTCAAGATAAAAATGAAAGGGACGGGCAACTGATTGCAGTCAGGGGTATAAAAGTGCCAGTTCAAATCCAAAGGCTGTCAGTTGGTTTTCGGATGCAACAGCCATGTCAAGACTGAGTGCCAACCAACGTGAACACTTCATAGGAGTCGTCAATGCCGGACAGCGCTCCTATGTCATAACCAACGCCTTCAATGCACAATGTACTCACTGTACAATGTCTGTGGCAGTGATAACACGCCACTAATAGCACAAACGACCATGCAGTGGTCACAACGCCACGACTGGATTGTTATATACTGCCGGAACATCTACATTTGAGAGCGATCCTGCAGGGCCACGGAAACAGCTCGCAACATTATTGGTATACGCGAGAGACAAATCAGTTGTGGCACAGTCCTTCGCCGTTTAGCGGCCAACAACATGTCATGGGGTCGTCCTGTCTGGGGTTCTGTACTAACAGCTCATCACCATCAGAAACGACTGCATTGGACCACGCATCATCAACATTTTTTTCACCGCCAATGGTTGACCATCACCTTTTCTGATGAAAGCCGGTACTGTATTTCAACTGCAAATGGCCGAGCGTGGTAATGGTGAAGGAGAGATAAGCGTTGTGAAGACGCATGTGTTTTGGAACGAGATTCATAAACGCTAGTCCTCGCAGAGGTCATGGGGTCAAGGCTGCTCGCTGCACTGACCAGGTTCTAAGGACACATGTTATGTCTTATTTTAGACGGCATCAGCATCAACTCTTTCAGCATGACAACTCCCGTGTCCACTCTGCCAGAGCCACCAAGGACTCCCTACAGCAGCTATACACTCGGAAGCATGCATTGGCCTGCCCTTAATAAAGACTTGACAAGTGCCGTATTAGCACGCAGCGCTGGATTTAGCGCTATATAAGACTCAACATTATTATAACATTATTATTATTCAGGAATATGATGCAAAAGTTGACACTTTTCATGCTTGCTTAGAGTCTCGATTTACGCTTTTCTATACCGATTTCTATAAAGATTTTCAAGAAATGTGCGATATAGTGGCTGGTACAGTGTGGATATTCAGTGAGAATGTGTTGTTGTTGGATACTTCTTACATTGCATACTTCTTTATTTATGTTGTGAATGTTACTGACATTTTTTGACAATACATGTATCTCAATGGAAGGAAATGGCAGGGTTTATATATCTGTGGATTTTACAGTCTCGGAATCTGTCCAGTCATTATGTGGGAATACACGATATTTCCAAATGCAACATACCAATATTTTGTATCATGTCAGCATTTTTAATATCTTCGTATTTCCATCACACGTACAGCCTGTTCAAAAAACTCACGTTTGACTTTATGTTGTATATTTTGACTGCATTTTGTTACTGTAAAATTGTACTTTAAGATCAAAAACCGTATTACTATTCAAACATAGGACAGTACTGTGTCTCACAATCAGATGTTGTGATAATTCATGATGACCTGTTTTAAGTAAGGCATTTGGTTAATTTGTATGATGGTCATCACACACAAGGGCGTAGCTACCTTAACGCACAGTACTCACGTGCGTACACTTCCAAAAGCAAAAAAAAATAAAAATAAAATGAAGATCCAGATTTGTACCCATCAGTGAACACTGCACTGAAGACACTATTAACCGTACCAATAAGCACAGCCACTCCAGAACGCACGTTCAGTGCTTTGAGACGTGTTAAGGCCTGGTTACGAAGTACTATGGCACCACAGAGACTATCTGGATTGTCCTTGTTGCACATCCACAGAAATTTTGAAATCTTTATTATCTTTATTATCTCAACTTTTGCAGGAAATGCCAATCGGAGACTTTCTTTGGTGTTTCCGTACTTAGCGCCACCCTCTCATGGTAATTTCGTCATATCAAAGGAACACAAATAAGTTCTTGCGGTACAAACAAACCCCAAACACATACCATAGTATTTGATAACATCTTGAATGTACTCTTTATAGTCGGTATTGATTTTCCTTGCTAATTGTGTCCTAAAGAACACAAAATCGTGAAATGGGAGTATTTGTAGAGACATATGTTTGCCTTATCTCTGGACTTCGTATTTAAAGATCCAAAGTTTTGATTAATTTGCTTCAGACATTGAATCAGACTAAAATCTTAAATAGAAACTCAATTCAGACAATTTTGTACCCATTTTGGTGAAATTACCATTTTGTTTATTTCAAAGCATTCAACACTAGATTCATTATTTGGGATAACACTATCTTGTAAGGTAGCTATTCTGGTTCAGTCATTTTCTAAAGTGTCACTAGTTATTTCATATCAATCAATCAATCAAATACTTTATTGTATGAAAGGCCATCGGCCTATATACAAGGGAATACAGTCATACATATCCAAATCATTCGTCTAAAGTCATCAGGAATATAATGACTACCAGAATAAACACGTAAAACTCACAGTCATGTGACTGAACCAGGTATAGATTTCCTTTTTCGAATACCTACGCTTTGAGGATAGGTTGCAATGAATCGATGTGATGCGGTGTGATACTATGAGATTTAATGTCAAGGATTGATGTAGAAAGAAATTAGGGTCAGCTGCAGAATGACAGGAAATCACGTCTAGAGCCGTTTAAAGTTTAAACATGTTCTGGGGGAGCATGCTTTCCAGACCACCCTAGAATGTTCGGGCGCTTCGAGCCCTCAATCTGCGTACATTATAAAAAGGACTTACATGTACTACACCCCTGACACATATGATGTTTGTCTTTTTTAAGGATTAACAACCCACCTCTACCATCCAGAAAGCACAACAGATAGCACAAGAAACCATTACAAAACTAGCTATATACCTTCACATGAGTATAATATGACCTTGAGATGTAACTTGAGTCCTGAGCTTAGAGTTATTAGCCCGTGTCTCATACATATCTCTAACATGACTCGATGGCAATTATTACAGGGGAGGTAACTCTGCCATAGTGGACTACTTGCAACTGGATGCTCTCAAATTGGGTCA
>JAUELE010266860.1:0-10138 GCA_031471655.1 Diodora aspera | reverse complement strand
TGTAGGGTACATCTTCACACTAATAGTATTTGTCTTGAAGTTTAATAGTTTACTATAATATATATATATATATAAAAGAAGATCACTTCAGAGTGCGGATCCTCGCAAAATCATTTTACTTCACTCGATACGCCTATTTTGTCTTCTATGGACTCATGAGTGATTTGACAGTCACTCGTGAAACAAACAATTATATAATAGTGAAGTAAAATGATTTTGCGAGGACTGCACTCTGAAGTGGAATTCTTTTCTATATATCTCGCCCTACATTTGAACCAAAGTTTTATCATATATATATATATATATATATATATATATATATTATAAGCTAGGCTGTAAACCAATATATATCGAGTTTACTTCTAAATATCTCAACTCATCTTCAGTTGTGTTGGGTCAACTAAAAACTAGGTGGGTAAAAGCTTACCTTTAATGTAAGGTACACCATTAACTGTCATCGGTCCGACGTCGAATCAACGCACTTGGGATCGGCCGACGTCAGCCGACCTTGCCGCCCATGAACCCGACGTCGGCCTGACGTCGGTGTGCTACCTGGGGTTTGTCACATTACTGAGCACTTTATTTACTAACCCAGTTGACATCTTGTGGGATCCAATTGTGGATTTTCTGATTTTGGTTTCTTCTGTTGTGATTCGGGATTGATTTGGTTTCTTGGTTTGAATTGTGGTCAGGTTGTCGTCTGGGAATTCAGTTGTCAGTTTGTTATTTTTCAGTTATACCAGGTAAAACACTATAACCACTACATTGTGCAACTCCCTTTGCGAATAATATTGTATTTTAACAAACGTTATATTCTGTGTCGACACTTTGCGCAATTTGTAACACGCTTCCGTACTAAACTGTGCGTCACTTTCATCATTATCTGCGTTCGATTTTCGTGATTGGAGCCGCGTACCATTTGTAAATAAAATCGGACTTGTATTTTTGTCACTGCGTTGGCCCATTTGACATTACATTTCATGCATTGGTATGATATTTAATTCATTCATTGCTCTGATTTATGTAGTTAAGTGATTTATTTATTCACTTTGTTGTTGATTAGTCGCATCAGCTTACTTTGTTTTTCAGGTTCAGATTTAATTCATTTAGTTACTTTGTGCATTTCATGTTTTGATATATATTTCATTTATTTACATTACGTTTTTCATGATTTGACTTAGTTGCTTTACGCTTACCGGTATCATAGTTCGACTTATATCAGTGATTTACTTTGTGTTTTTCATAGTTTGACTCAGTTCATTCATTTACAATAGAAATTATTTAGTTCCAACTTGATTTTGAGTACTTAGACATCAGATATCTAGATACTATTATTATTCACGTTGACCTATCATCTCCATTTCACTGACATTTCTGATTTGCATCATTTTCAGGAACACTGATGTCGATTGTTTATATTTCTAAGATCTTGTATTCATCATGGCTTCTAGCATTTCAGATGATGAGATGGCAACTTTTCTCGAAACGTTTCAAAAATTAGGTTTTACACCCAAGGCCAAGACTTTACAAAATTACATGAGTGGATTGCTGCCATGATTCAGATCCAGACTCAAGAGGGTGCAGCATCATCCATCGAGAGATCAGATGAACAACCTCAAGCACTAAGACATCCCACTAATATACTTCCTTTTCTTTCAGGCAATCACCCAAACTCAGGTGATCTCACTGCGAAGGCTGAAACTCCATTTGATGTTTGGTGTTTTGAATTAGAAAGTTTAATTTCAGATTGGTTGTATTCAGAGGATGAAATTAAGCAGACACTTAGACATGCACTTAGAGGTGATGCTGCATGAATAGTAATGTGTTCAGGGCCTACCGCCACATTAGATGCTATATTAGCTGAGCTTAAGAGTGTCTTTAGTACTTCTGTAACAGCAAGGTGAAGCCCTCATGGCTTAGTTCTATGTGGCACGTCAGGGAGACAGAGGATGCCAATGCATGGGGATGTATGTTTGAGAATATGTTGGGCAGACTGATGTCACAAGGCCTTATTCAGCAGGACAGGTCAGCAAATGTACAACTGTTTTCTTGACAGGACTTCAACAGGATTCAACAAGCCACAAGTTCAACTCTGTTCAGGATTTTGATCAGTTGCTAGTTGCTGTCAGGAAAGTTGAATATGATAGGGAACAGAGGAAACTGAAAATGTTCCAGCCAAGGCAGCTACTTCAATTGACCCTTCACCTGAGGAGTGGACATTGATGGGCATCATCAAGCAACTGACTGCACGGATTGACAGCATGGAGGCCAAGATGGATGTGATCACTGCAGTACCTCCACAGTCACAGCCTCAGGAAGTTAAGTATCCTCATTTCGAACCACAGTCTGGAGTTCAGTGTTATAGGTGTGGACAGTATGGGCACATTATGCGTGAATATTGACCACATGAGATGGAGACCGTTAAACGGGAAGGCCAACCCATGCTGTCTCACAACGCAGAAATGACCTCTCGTTCGCACATGCTCTCATCTCTAAACTCACACCATGCATGCCTAACCAACCAATCACATCCGATGATGTACATTACGTTAACACACTCGTACTTTAAATTCTTTTCTTTCGATATTAAGAATTTACAGCATAGCTAAAAGTTCGGAAAGATTTCTTTTCATTCCCCCCCTCCCCCTTTCGTTTTCTGTATACTAGCATGCCTAACCAGCTAATCACATTCGACATTAACAAATACGGATGCATATTGCGTTAACACATTCACACTTTAAGTTCTTTTCTTTTGATATTCAGAATTTACAGCACAGCTAAAAGTTCCTTTCGTTCCCCCCACTTTCGTTTTCTGTATACTAACATGCTTTTCTCTGTCTAAAATGAAACTTTATAACCAAGTAAGTATATCTGTAAGGTAGAAAACACACATAACTAACCCTAACCCTAAGCATAAACTCACCCTAACCCCTACAACTCTATTGATGCTGAGCGGAGGGAACGAAAGGAACTCTTGCCAAAAGTTCAAACTTTGACAAACTTGTGATAGTACATTTTTTCATAACATTTTCGATAGTTATATTTTTTGTTGTTGATTTTGAAAGTTACCAAAAATTTTAAAACTGAATTAAAACAAAAGTTAATTTGTTCTGGATCATCAGAGTTCATGTGTTCAGGTCATCAGTTCAGTTCATCACAAATTGCATCACATGTCCATTTTCAAGAACCTGCAACAGTTTGATGGGCAAGGCACCCTTCTTTGTGAGTGAATCAGCCAACTGTCTGAGTCAGACCAAACCACAGTAAGTTTCCTTTTCTCCATCATCTCTTTGACAGCGGCTATATCAATCCTAAGTCTCTTCTAAGTCGAACAGTACAGTGACTTGCAGTCAGTCACACACACACGAGTATTAACTGATTGGATTTACTTCCATACATCAGCTCAGAGAACAAGGTTGATATAAACTCACCCAAGTCTATTCCGTCTGCCATTTCCATGGTTTCTTCAGCGAGGATAATTCTTACCATTCTTCTGATTCTTTTGAAACACCATGCAATAGGTGCTGCTGATTTTGTTACACTGTCTCTCAGAAAGACGATCTGTGTTCTTGGGTACCTCAGTCTTTCAGGTTGCCGAGTGAAGAGTCACTATACACCACAAGCTCTGCTCTTGACAAGTCCATTGGCGGAAAATGCAACACAACTTCCTCAGATATGTCAGTTGTTTCACTAGTTTGTTCATGTCTATGATTGATACTATTGTGGCATCTTTCAGCTGTAGGGCAAGATCACAGGCACTGAACAGAGTTCCAGTCTGCTTTATCTAGCTACCCACATTGCTTGTCCAATTTTAGATCTCGACATTGACACCTCTTCTTCATTGAGAGGGCATGTGCGATCTACCATCATACTCTTCTCCAGATTGATTGGACAAATATTCTCCACATATTTAATTTGATGAAGACCTATTGTTCCATCTTCCTCTTTCTCAACTTGCAAGCCAATATATCGGAAAGGTACAGTTTCGGCTTTTCCTACAGCCATTTCATTTTCTCTCATATTTTCTCAACTACGTATAGATAGGACTCGAAGCACTCTTCTCTCGCCCACAAAATATCGTACACATGGCATGCTAACATACCATAAACTTCTTTTTCACTTGACCAGTAGAAGACTAATGGATCGACTTTTGAAGTTTTGGCTCCCAGTTCATGCATACCAGCTTTAACTCTGCAGTACCATTTAAGAGGGGCATCACAAAGTCCATATACACACTTTCTCAGTCGCCATAGTTTTCTTTAAGAGGACGTACGTACACTTCCCTTTCTATTTTCTGACCCTGGAGAAAAGCTGTCTTTAAGTCCATGGTTCTCAGATTCCATCCCTGACTGGCAGCCAAAGACAAGATTAGACAAAGCGATTAATGTGCACATGTTTGGGAATCACTTTTAATATCTTCCTTGTCAATATCATCGAAATCCTGGTCCACAAGACAAACGTTCTTGACTACGCCATCTGAACTTTCTTTCAGAGAGCCAATCCATCCAGAGATATATTCTTTTGTCCTTTGTCTTCTACCACCTCATAAATGCCATTTTGTTTCCAACTCCAAGCTCCTTCAGTTTGGCTTCAGTTCAAGCAACTTCCCACGTCACCATGACATTTTCTTCATTACAGATCTCACTTTGCTCTTTGTTCTGACTTTCTTCTTTCCAGACTATAGTTCACTCACTTTGCTCAAATCAACAGATGCTGTTGCCCCACTCAAGTCTTCTGGCTGCAGGAATTCCAGATTGTACCACGCTTTAGTCCTGCCTTATTCCTGTGATATCAGTCACCCTCATTTTCATCTTCATTTGGTTCATTCTCAGTGCCAGCTGCAACTGTTTTTCATGTCCTCTTACTTTTTTCTCCCTGACTTGTGAATTGATCACCTTTTGAACTGATCACCGTTTCTTCATTATTCCTAGGTTTCGTCTCCTGACAACCAACTTTTCTGAGACAACTGACATGCACTCTTGAACGAGTACTATCTTTACCTATCATCCCTTAGCCATGCCATTCATTGCTTTCTGGATGTTTTTAAAACACCTTGTCACCCGCAATGTAAGCATCTTGTACAGGTCGAGCTTGTTTTCTTGTCGCACGCCGGATTCTTTCTGATGATTCAGCTTGAGTGTATGAGTTAATATGTTCTCCAACTGATTTACTTACAATAGTGCCCTCTAGTGCTGGGAGATCATCAGTCAAAACAGAAAGCAAATTAGGGTTGCTACCATATACAAGTTGATATGAACTGTAACCATGTATGGTCACCAGAGTGTTTTTCGCTGTAAGTGCCCATGACAGAACAGTTTCCCAGTCATATTATTGTTCATCATGAATTTCAGGAGAATGGTTGTCAGATTCTGATAATGTCTTTCCAGAGCACCATTGCTCCAGGGACTATATGCAGGTGTAGTGATCATCTCTATACTGAAATTTCCACACATGTCCATCACTTCATTGCTGCAAAATTCCCCTCCATTATCAGAGAAGAGTTTACGAGGTACGCCATGAATTGCTATCCATTTCTGGATGAAGTTCTTCACAAACTCGTATTCTTACTGTGCATTACTGTTCCAGCATTGAAACGGGTGTACTCATCCATGATGTGCAGATACCAAACAGACCTCTCCAACTGGTGAAGATCCACGGCAAAAACTTCAATGAAATCAGAAGCAAGTGGAAGCTAGACTAGCAGTTGGTTTATGTCTGGGTTTGTTATGCTTGCAAAACATTTCGCAGATTTTCACGACATTCAGGAGCAACTTATATGCAATCTTGTTGATGATGCCAGCATTCTTTAATAGCTTCTGAAGTCTTTCACTGTATGGTAGCATGCCCAAACTGCACATGAAGTTTGTAACTGTCTTCTTAATCTTGGTTCTTCATCATCGTCCAGGATCAAAATCTTGCATGCAGGACCACTTTCATCATCTCTGGTTTTGCTGCTGATGTCTATGCAGTAATGTCCATTGGATGTATACATCAAATCCACAGGTTGACCAAACATTGTCATCTTGTTATGTTTCATATCCAAAACAGCTTAAGCTCACTGTAGTCAGGTTTTACTCAATAGCAAGGGGATATCTGCATCTACGACTTCTTGACCGATTACCACTGGTATGTAAGCCTTCGTACTCGATTTCACTTTAGCACCGTCTCCAAAACGAAAACATCTGTTACTTGGGCTAGTTTTTACATGTATGCCATAGCTCTGAAAGTCTTTCAACCAACGTTTACCACTGACAGTTCTGGAACAAGCTGTATCCACTATCGCACATCCAGATGTCTCAACAGGCAAAATCTCATTTTGTTCCTGAGTAAACACAATGTTACAAACATCATCAAACTCTTCAAAGTCACAGTTCCGATCAGAATCAGTCAACTTCCCTTCTTCTTTATGGGGGCAATTCCTCTTTCAATGATAAGTGGATTGATATATGACACAACTGGACCTTCTACCATACCGAAACATCGTTCTGTCTCTCTACAGAATAATGATTGGAAAATATTTTCATAGGTCCGCTATTTTGTCTTCTTCTGTAACCAGATTGTGTTACAAAAACACTCTTGTTTGGTTACAATATCAGATGCAGTAGTGTAACTTGATGTAGCTTGTGAATGTCCAAATTTTCGTCGAAGAGCTGACTTCATTGCATCTATTTTCGATCTGCTGCCGCTGTCAAAATGAGTCTGAGATCTTCTTCCAAATTGCAACTGTCTAGAAGTTTGTAAGACAGAATAGTCGAGTCTGGTAACTGGATATCATATTTCTTGCATTGTGTATAAAGTTTTTTGATATTCAGTTATAAATTCTGACATACCCATGTTTGTCGGTTTTCTAAATCGATTACACAGGAATGAAAGCCTCGTATGCCGAGTCTCGAGTCAAGCGACTCCAAAAGTTTATCAACACCATCATCTGCATTTAATGTTTCACCAAGTTCTCTTGCTTTCGATCTGGCTTGTCCTTCCAATGATAAAGCTATCTCGAATGCCTGTTTCTTTTATCCAATGTGTTTATATGTCACCACATGCCGATTTTGGTCTTCCAGTCCTCATACACAATGTTTTCTCGCAGCGTCGGTGCATTCTTGTAATCTTTCGATAAGGCCATGGTTTTCGTTTTCTTTTTCTTTTCGCTCTGCTACCATGTAAAACTCCCAATAAACAGTCAGCAGATACTTTTCATACATTTATTTTCACTGTTCCACATCAATAAACAACAGCTGTCATGGCCAACCGTACATCACAACCCGGAAATGACATGAACATGCTCTCATTTCAAAAAACAGACCACACATGCCTAACCAACCAATCACATCTGACATAAACAAATATGCACATTACGTTAACAGACATTAGGTTCATTTCAGCAGAGCCCCAATGATGTTTCTCACTCCATGACTCCAGCTGGATTGGTTAATACTGCCAATGAGGCCACAGTGATTATAAATGGAAGTTCATACAAGGCACTATTAGATACAGGCTTATCAGTGTCAACAATCCCAGAACAACTTTACAGAGAGTTCTTGTCATCTGTTGAAATCAGGACCCTGCATGATTTCATTCGTATTGTGTGTGCTGATGGTAAGTCATTACCGTATTTGGGATATGTAGAAATGCCGGTTGAGTCACAAGGATTGTCTCCATCTTACAGTGTTAACTGTTTATTTTTGGTTGTGTCAGTTAGTGAATACAAAAGGAATGTACCAGTGTGTTGGGGTACTAAGTATCTTATTCCACCCCTTGAGTACTAGAGAGAGAGAGAGTGGGTGCACACTTCCTCCAGGTTAGCAAGCTGCACACATCCAGGTATCTTGCCTTCAGGAGCATAGTGTTACAGGATAAGGAACTTGCTCACAATGATGGAAGCCTGGGACTTATGCACAGTTGTGAAGGTTCAAGAGTAGTTGTTCCACCCAACAAGTCTATCACTGTTAACTGCTCTCTTTACAAGGAGCTGCCCTACACAGCTACAGGTGCTATTCTTCGACCTGCTAAGAAGTCAACATTACCACCTGAGCTTGAGATAACTCCTACTCTGCTACATTATGAACACCAGAAACTTCTGCATATGCCTGTTGAAGTCTCTAACCTAACAGGTCAGACTATTGTCATCAACTCGAAAGCTGTCTGTGAGCTTCAGTCTCTCAAGGTGGAAGACATCTCTCCCTTTGATGTCAGCACTGAGCATGACCATCCTCTGGGCAAGGTGAAGATTTCAAATTCAATTAGTCAGGATCAGAGACAGGATGGAAGCACTCATACACAGATACTGTGATATATTCTCAACTGGGGATTTGGATATTGGGCACACATCTGGTGGCAGGCACAGGATTGAGAGTTTTAATGAAGCAACTGGCTTTTGATGGGAAACATAAACTGGCAGACAAGTGGGAGGAAGATGTTTATGTTGTTACAGACCAGCTCAGTCACAACATTCCAGTGTTTGTTGTAAAGAAAGAAGATGGGACTGGACGTATAAGAACACTTCATCGCAACCTGCTCCTGGTAGTTGGTGCTCTGTGTGACAATTCTGGGGATGTGAGGATCATTGCTGTGCCCAAGCCAAGGAGGAAGAAGTATGTGAGATCAAAGACTGCAGTACTACAGTCTTCTCAGTCAGACAGTGATTATAGGAGGAGGAAGATCTCATTGTACAAGTTGTTGTTCAGCCTGTGGACCCAACCGATGGTCGTTCAGTTGTCAGTAGTCCTTTCACTGCTGTTGCTCAGAATGAAGATGAGGAATTGGAAACCACTGGACTGGAACAGACAGAAGAGATTCCAGAATCCATGGTGTTTGGAGGTGAGACCACAGCTGATGATTCTCGACTTGTGATCGAGGAGGCTTCAGGGTCAATGTTAATTCCAGAGTCTGATACAGCACCAGATGCAGTATGTGGGCAATCCCCTCAGCCAGAACCCAAACCAGAACCATACTAGTCCCAGAACCAGTGTCTCGAGTACAGAGGAGGAGACTTTTGCCCACTCCGCGGGAAAGATCAACAAGACAGCATCAGCTTCCAGCCTGGATGAGAAGCAAGGAGTATTGTATGAGCCAGATGCCACCATCATCCGATGGTCATCATTCCTGAAGTCGCTTTAAGGCTATGTTGTAAATACTTAGAATGAGTTTTTTCTGTTTTAAATGTCGAGATGGCATTTCTCCTTGGAGAGGGAGAATGTGAGAGAATGTTCATAAAATAAATGCTTTTATTATTGAGGTATTTGTTATGTTATATTTAGTACAGTATATATGTAATAATACTGTTGCAAGTAATCTCTGCAAGTTATATTTTTGTATTCTCCTGGTCAACAAGTGTCCAAGGACTATTGTTTCTTTGGTCGTCTCTATGTTCTTATTTCCAAGTGAGCTGGCTAGCTTGGGTTCTGATTGTCCAGGCCTTCAATTCTTTTGTTTTCTGCCTGGGCAGTCACTCTGTCCACCACCTTCGCAGAATGAGCACCTCACTTATCACTGCACAATTTTGGGGCAAGTTTAAATTAAGTTTAATATCAACTATAAAATAAGTAATGTAGGCAAAGGTATATTTCATAGTGTAAATATTTAACTGAGCTCAAGTATTTAAGTTTGGTTTAAAGTTGTGTGAAGATGTATTATTCTCACTTGAATACAGTGTCATGCAGTATTATATTATTAGTACTGATTGTAAATGATGTACATTTGCAATGTTTTCATAGTGTATATAGACTCTAAGTGTACATGTGTGTTATATTTGAATGTATTCATTTCTCGGGTTAAGATACAAGATTCAAGTTGTACCTGTGGATCGAGTTTCTCAAAACCTACGTCCCTAAGACGAGGTGAGGTTTGTTTGATGATCTGCACCGTATTAATAATTCAATTATTATTACTTACTTATAACTTATCTGTAAAAATATTTCATTCATGCCACTGCATTAGTCTTTTAAAAGAACGTATTCAAAATGTTAGTGAACTAATTATCGATAATTGGTTTCATAAATTGTAATATTTATATTGCTTTACAGTGCACATTCTTATGAATATACTACACTGCCGGTCAAAACAAACAATACCAAGATTTTGAGAGACTACTGAATAAATTCACAATTGCGTTGGATATGCAAGAGATATCCCTTCAAGA
>JAUELE010266838.1:0-10138 GCA_031471655.1 Diodora aspera | reverse complement strand
CAAATTTGACCTTGTTCTTGTTCAAGGACATCTCAATGGCCAAAGGTATCAACATGATATTCTTAATTGTGGTGCCTCACTTTGATAACCATGCTTGATAACCACTCCCTTGGCACCCGTGAAATATTCATGGACGACAATGCGAGGCCTCACAGAGCACTCACAGTACGTGCTGTCCTCCCGAGACAGGCAATTGATACATTACCCTGGCCAGCCAGAAGCCCCGACTCGAACTCCCTGGAGCACCTGTGGGACATTATGAAACGTCAGGTACGTGCACGAGACCCACCTGTCAATAACATCCAAGAACTGACACAAGCGCATGATCCCGATGATCAAATCAGAAGGATGGTAGAAAGTATGTAAACACGTTTTAGAAACATCACTGCTGCCAGAGGTGGATATACCCGACACTGACTAGACAGTACAGTGTAAAACTCTGATGTGTTTTCTTTACTTTTGAAAACCGTTTTCTCCACTTTCTGACATTTCAGTTTCCTGCAGGACCATACTTTTGTGGAACACACTTACGGGCAGTTTTGACGGTCTTTAAATAAACATTAATTAAACGACAACGTTTAATGTCGTGCTGATCTCTATAGAAGGGCAACTCTGGACTAATGGATTGCCACGGCGAAAACTTTAGTGTTGTCCTAGCAATCCTGCTGGGAATGTGTTGCCGATGCCGAGCGAAAAAATCACATGGGGTCGTAGAGCCTGGTCATTGTAGCATTGAGCTGTTACACCAATAACCCTGCCAGGACTGATATTGTGAAAGACCACTGGGTCACTTCTTTGATTTTAGCCAATACGTGCCCACATCATGACACTCACACCACCAAATGATCTGCAGAACGTCTTCCACGTCCTTTCCATATTCCCACCAGTCCACCAGCATGAGGAATGCAGAAACGTCTCTGAGAAACTCACACCTCTTCACTGTTGATGGCACCAGTTCTGTTATCTTGTAGCTCAGTGGAAACAGACCTGTCCATGGCGGGGAGTCAACATGGGTTGAGGGACAAGACCAGCTGATTGCAACGGCGCTACTTGTGGGTCTGTTGTGGACTTCAATGATCTACTGAGCTGTTTCGTTGGCACAGAGGAATGGATCACGCCAGTGAAGGTGTCTGTCCTGCCCCGGTATGGTCAACCTTGGTCGGCCACTTTTTGAGAGGTCAGCAGTGCTGTGAGTAGTTGCAAAACGTCCTTGCAGTCGGAAAATGGTTGTAATTGTCAACGTTCCGAACGCTCTGACCTGCTTGCAGACGTCCAATTGCTTTTTATGTCTCCCCCCGAAGGGAGGGGAGACATATTGTTTTTGCCTGCGGCGTTGGCGTTGGCGTCGGCGTCCGAGATTGGTTTCCGGAGCATAACTCTGTAGCCGTGCGAAGCAATTCGTGAAAATCGGCCCATGCATTGGGTTCATGGTCTAGTTGTGCCTTTTGAGGGTCTGAAGTCCCCCATCCCCAAATGTGGGCGTGATTGGAGGGCTAAGTGGCAACTATGAGCATTTTCGTTTCCGGAGCACATCTCTGGAAGTTTTGGGAACTTGTTCATAAAACTTGACACACACTTTGGGTAAATAGTGTACTTTGGGTAAATAGTGTAGGTCAGAGGTCCTCCACCCCTCAAATGTGGGCGTGGTCTGGGGGTCAGTGGTGCATATGGTCATTTTCATTTCGGCACAAGACCTCTGGAAGTATTGGGTACTATTTCATAAAACTTGACACACACATTGGTTAAATAGTGTGGTAGTGCCTTTTGAGCGGCAGAAGTCCCCCACCCCTCAAATGTGGGCGTGGACTGGGGTCAGTGTCCAATATAAGCATTTTCATTTTCAGACCAGATCTCTGGAAGTGTTGGGAAGATTTTCATAAATCATGATGGGGAGGGTGAGACATCTGTTTTTATGAGTAAAAACACTTTCTAGTTCTTGTTGACATGCAAAAAGTCTTGGCATCTTCGAAACTAGGGAGAATATGAAGGACAAGTCCAACGACTGGGATGCTTTTACACACCTTACTGTCAGCAAACAAAGTGTGCATTTTGAGGCTCACGCCAACCGCTTGTTTATTTAAATTGCCATGGTATGTTTTGGTGATTTGTTTTTGAGATGCGCTGTGTTGAGAAAGATAAGAAAACCAACTTGAAAACTTACGTATGACTAAAGGCAGTATATATATATTCCAATTCTGCTGCACATTTTTGCCATTTGCAACATTTTCTTTTGCTGTTCAGTGTAGGTCTGTCTTCAATCTCGTATTTGTGTATAATTGTCTGAACAGCATTTGCCTTGTCGGCGTTCAACTTCGCAACTGTTCCACCAATACTCACACTGCTACATTACCAATACATCAACCCGGTACCCAATTTCTGCTGGGACTTCGGCAGAGTACAGACCATGGCATTTGTCTAAGATGCATACCACTTTCACTGCACGTGTCTTTGTGTGAGGCATTGGGTATCCGTTGAAGGCCCTGAGGCTCATAGAGCATGACAGGGTCATCTAGCCCCCTTTATCCACGACTTCTCGATCTTGTGACCGCAATGTATTCCACTAAACTGCGCTTCAACCTCACATGAGAGTGGGGAAGGAGGTTATATCCAACATAACCAAGTCGGTGGTACACTGAACAATCTGAAATAGTTGTTATAAAGGAGAGTTGATAGTTCTCAGCTTAGACGTAGGGGCACCCTCGGAGTTAAGGAGGGAGGGGAGCAGTGGGCTTCCTGTCCGGAAAATGACCCTCTAGTGAAACAAAAAAAAACTGGTAACACTCTGTTGTTGCCCGATTCTTAGGGCGTTGTTGCCCGCTTTCTGGGCAATTCTGCTCGTACGCCTATGGTTCTCAGGAATGTTGTATATGGTTATTATCACATTACCATCACTTTCTGACCACGTACCCAGTTTCAACTGGGTGAACTGAGGCAATTTACAAGCAAGAGCACCGCAGATATACCAGTGGAATTACCGGTACCAGTGAACCGGTAAGGGACATTAACAGCCCCAGTTGGCCACCGACTCCTCCACTATCTCCGCCCTATGACTTTTAACTTGACCAGTGTGTATTCAACTAGACTACACTTAATTTTATTTAGTAACAGTAAAAAAAATAACACTTTATTATCCAACATAGAAATTCTTTTCCCACCGTTACGGGTGGTTGTCGCCGCAGAGATACTGGGACAAGTTGAGACAAGTACCTTGTCCAAGGGTACAGCACGGCGCCCCGCTAGCTAGAATCCAACCCGCAACCTAATCATCTGTTGCACTCGATTTCCGCGCCTTCTTTCTTTTTATACCATATGTGGGTGTGCTTTTGGGGAGATGTTGATGTCCAGGCGGTGCAGCACTTAGTTTTTACCTGAAGGTGTACCAATAAACGCTTAAACGCTGCTGGGGTACTATCTATCGAGGTGTGAAGACAAAATAAACAACAAAACGTCGAAGGAATCAGAAAGTAAATGTGCAAACAGCTGAATGCTCATGACCTTATTTAATGTTTTCGTAATAGTGTTCCACCAAACGTGCTCCATCTACCATAAGCTATTGAGGTTGACGATGACGTCACACAGAATGTGTCACCAGCTTTCGCTTCAACAGATGCTACAACTGTGCCTGTCGAGAACGTGCCATTTACCCTATCATCAACTGTATATGTAAGGTAGACACCATTCTGAAGTAGATTGACATGCATATGATCGTCTTTACCCAACCTTAGGCAGATCTGAGTCCAGAACAGGTAGATGCCGGACACAGGAGCAGTGAAGTTACCGGAGGTAGAATCATAACCACCGCCAATGTTGTGTTTGATGTCTTGAAACTGTATTATCTCTTCCTTGGCATAAGTTACTGGATTCATGACTTCAAACCATACTTCCTCATTTAGGCGATCTGTTGATAATAAATGAAATCAATGCACCTGTTTTCTATCATCAATGATGTATGTTTCATGACGGCTGAAACATCGCTTTTAATCTGAGTCTCAGTCGTTTCAATTAAATCAGGCTAATCTTGTTATTGCAAATCTTTGTTGAACTATATATTAAATCAGTTTTAAATCAAATTTCCCTGAAGTTAAGGTGCGAACACGATGAGATAAACAAAGGGCAACGTAATTAAATCCACTTTAATTTATTCATGTCGGCGTTAATGTTGCAATGACTGATGTCTGCAATGAATCAGCTGAAATGTGCAGACAATGATGTTGGCCAACACTTGTCTGACTTAATTGTGCAATGGAGATTCACTTCAGACAATAGTAACTTTCCCCATTGTACGGCTTCAGTACGATACACTTATCACTTGTTAAGGCCACAGGTCATTTACTGATTTCTAGAGCAACAATGTTTTTAATTTTAAAGGACCACCTGATCGTGATACCACAGATCCGTGTAATTATAACTTATTGCACCGAGACACTGTTTGCAAATTGATGTCAGTTAACATTTTAACCAGTTCAGTTATATAGTTTGAGTTGTGTTTTGTATCTGGAGACATTGTTGCTCTTTCCTGTCCAACAAAATGTACAAAATATGTCAGATTATACTTACCCCTTTTACTTCTCAACTTTTGAATAACACCAACGCATGGTCATTGAATCAAACACATATTATACTTTAAGTTATACCAGAGTTTAGGGTAGAATGTCTTATTCAGTAAAATGTCATTCTTTGGAAAACATAAGCTTCATTCGAAAATATATCTTACCAACAATTGGAGACATTCTTGAAATATCCTGGGAAGTTGCCTGTGCATGTTGTACAAGGGTTAACACGTTATTCTTTAAGAGTGCTACATCGGTCTTCAACACGGATGTGGCTTTCGTTGTAATGTTGAGAGCTTGAACAGCAGCGTTCTGAGCGAGCTGCTGGTCTTTCAAAGTGATCCGAGTTGCATTTACCTCAGCTTGAAGCTTTGATGTTTCATGTTGAAGAGATCGGACAACGTCGGTTGTGTTCTGTGTAAAGATGCATAAATACTAAGCTTAATATTAAATTGTAATCAATTAAGACAAATATTTATCATACTCAGACATAAAATCTTGAAACATAAATCGGTATCATTGATACAGCACACAAATGGTTCTGAACATACATGTACTTGTCGGATTGAACACAATCATGTGTGTAAAAAAAAACTATAAAATCCTGTGAGTAAGTTCTTGAGCACGGGGTACCACAGGGCTCCGTTTTAGGACCGTTACTCTTCACAATGTATTCAATTGGCCTAAAACAACCGACCACCATAGTTATACTGACGACACGCAACTCTACAGAAGGGAAGCTACAATGATATCTTCACTTCGAAAAACACATGGCCGTCAAGTTCACACGTTCACGCCACTTCAGGTATGCAAATTGGAAATGCTTTCGTTTAATACAGCAGTTCTGCAAAGAACCTTGATTCAAACCTTTTGAATGGAAAGGCATGTCAATGAGTTGCAAAAACCCTTGTAAATACATGTACCATCTGTGCAACATTTCAAATGTCAGTAAATTACTGACTATCGATGCGGCAAAGTTTAATTCTTGATATTGCCGATTGAAGGACCTACATGTATAGAATATAAAATCCTTTTAACCACTGATAAGTGCATACACAACACGTTCCAAGTACTTGACAGAGCCAAAAGAAATCTATCAGCCTACCAGATCTTATTATTATTATAAGTAGTAGTAATAGTAGTAGTAGTAGTACACCATGCATCATAAAATGCAAATTAGCAGAGAGCGGAAGTGCAAACCTCCAGTATTTCAGAATCTTTATAGAGATTTGGAAAATGTTAACAGAAACGTAAAGATGTAATGAGGTATTCTTGGATGTCACACAGATGTCTTGGATTTGCAAGCTAGATTATTTCATTATTATTATTTTTATTGTTATCGTTTTGGATTTCGTTCACTCCGTCATAGACCGTCTATTTTATACTCACGTGTGTGCAAGAATAAATCATACCTTCAAGTCTTCTACTACTTTCTTTGTATCATTGATTCGAATCTGTAGAGTCGAGTATTTTGAAGTCATCGTCTTGAGTCCAGAATTCACAGAGATCACTTCATTGGAAACTGAGCCTAACTCTGTTCTGGTCGCAAACAGTTCATCCTTCAGAGAATTAACTTCTGCGGTAAGGTGTCCTGTCCCAAATTGTGACTGCAAAAGACCAACTTTTGCCTTTAAGTCTGAGATCTCGGTTTTCTGTAGTGTCCAATCTTGTTGGATTTTTGCAATGGTCTGTTCGAGAAGACGCACGTGATTCAAAAGGCTATCGAAATCAACACTGCCGTCAGGTTTCTTCAATGGGAAAATAAAGGAGAATGAAACTTGTAGAGAGACAACAAGGAATACCAGTGTCAACCAACCCATCGCTGCAAAGTATTGGAACGCAGTGGCGTCGTCAAGCTGCTAAAAAGACACGTGATTAGATGACGTCGTCCCTGAATAGTTTTCCTTTTGGACAGCACAATTGGAGCGACATGTATTCTTCGTTCGACGAGATGAGACCAGTTCAATTCAAGTGAAGATCAACTCGCAGAATGTTCATTTTTTTTCCCCAACGAACAACTCTGATTTTCTTTCAACAATAACGGTCAAAGGTGTGGACGAATAGTTTAACAGATTACAACTTGACAGTTTAGACAGGTCATCAGGTCAACAGAAGGAAGTTCTCACGATAACAGATCCTGACACTGCCAAAAAGACCTTTTTGTTATACAAACGAGCTTCTTTATATGTCAGTTGAATAAGATCGTATAGTACAACAAAAATGGTTATCAATCCAACATCATGAACAAATATCCAGTTCACCCCTCTCACTCTACCGCCAGACCCATCGAGAATACTTTTGATATTTGATCTTGGCAATATTGTTCAGACGTCCCCTATTTGGATTGTGGGATTCTGTCGAACCCGACAACGTATTGAAGTCATCATACAGTTCTAGAAACTGTGCTGCAGCTTCCTGTGGCTTTGTGTACAAACAATTATTTTTCTCCAAATTTACTTCCTATCCGAATTAATCAGTATCATCAGCATTGGTACTTTAGGACGCTGAACATTACATTATTCGGAATGTATTTTACATTTACAGCTAAACCTGTACAGCCCCATGTGTGTGTGTTACTGATTTATGTGATGCAGCTCCTATAAGACAAGAGATCTGTCGACCTAGGTTTCTTAATTTATCAAGATCATTCCAGATGTCATCCTTTGGAGTAATGTAATGTGAATACCGGTCTCACTTTACATCTTACGAAGGCAACGTCCATGTTTCTGTGTCTTCTATTCCTCTCACGGACTTATCATCAATCAGCAATTCGTTGTGTCTACATGTATTAATAATAATAATAATGATAATGGTGGCTTCTATCGCGCTAAACTCCATGCCTTAGGTGCTTCCTCAAAGCTCTGCATATTATTACCCTGGTCATTGGAACCATCTACAATCCACAATATTTCCCCACTCACTGGGAAGTATTCAATCTGAGCTGTCTGTTTTGGCGCTGGTAGGTTAAACCTCACAATTACCATCACTTTCCGACCAGGTACCCAATTTGCAGCTGGAAGGACTGAGGCAAGGTGACACCACTGACATTGTGACATCATGTTTTACTTCAACGTCTCAGTGCGAGGAAGGGACTTCAAACCCTTGAAGGCATGAGAGTTTTTGCGACACCAGCCGGGACACCCATCCAACTACTGCCAGGGCTCGAAGTTGCTTAACTTCTCAAGAGTGTGACACACGTGCGGTGCACGAGTCTAACTCACCTCACGAGATGTATGCCGACATTGATTAATCAGGATACTTTCAGATCTAGTACGGTGTCACTTTTGCCCGCAATTTTCGTAGCGAGCTTGGCAGGTGCTTTGTCTGAAAAAAACAGCACGATATTATAGATTACTAGATGAACAGAAAGACAAGCGCTGAACATAGACTGGCGTACCTGCATCTCTGATCATGTTCCTTTAACGTTACCTGGCCAACTTTGTCAGCTGTGTACCGGATGTGCACGCTATAGATCACCTTTGGGATGAGTGAGGGCGACAGGTGCGCCACAATTGCCACTTCGCAACGTCGCTGAAGTCGGGCGTTACAGGACGAGTGATGGAATATTCCGGACATCATGGCGTTAGTGTTAGTGTTAGTCTTTGCGCCTGTGCCAATGGTGGTCACACCAGATATTGTTGACTCCTTGGTAGATGTGACTATTTAATGGCCTGTGCTATCTAATGGAAATGAATTTTGATTTATTGCTGTGTGTGAAATGTTGGCTCAGTAAACCTGATGTAATGCTTCAGTAAACATCTTTCAGTTCCGCTTGTTGATTTTGCTATGAATACATTCAAAACTTGTTTTGCGTTTCTAAAGTGTGTCAGTATGTGAAGGAGTGTGTGTATTTCTTGCATCCACCTGTGTCAGTATCTAGGAATTACTGTATCTGTGACATCAATGTGCAAAAGAAAACCGAATCATCTTCGAAAAAAATGCAATTGCTTTCTAGTTAAAGGTTAGCTGGAAAACAAATTACCTTTCGTTTTGTCAGTTCAATTGTTTCCATCATCATCAATTATCAGCAGCGGGAAACGATGGTCCGTCATCGTCATTTCATCATCATCATAATTCGTATTATTATTGTCATCGTTATTATTATTAGTATAGTAGTAGTAGCAGTAGTATGGTAGTAGTAGTATCATTAGTATAAGTAGTACTATTATTTGTTTAATAGTAGTAGTATCAACAGCTGGTCCGTCATCATCATCATCATCACTCGTATTATCATTGTAATCGTTATTATTATTATTGTTATGATTATCATTATTAATAATAGTAGTAGTAGTAGTATCAGTAGTAGTATCGTTAGTATAAGTAGTACTAGTATCAGTAGTAGTATAGTAGTAGTATCATTAGTATAAGTAGTAATAGTAGTAGCAACAGCTGGTCCGTCATCATCATCATTCGTATTATTATTGTCATCGTTATTATTATTATTGGTAGTAGTAGTAGTAGTAGTTATAGTCATTTCTTCCAGGCTACGATAAGCTATCTTTTCTTTATTTGTTATTTCTGGGTGCGTGTCTTAAATGCAATGCAACTGAGGAACAAAGTTTATGATGTGCCTGTCGTAAAACGTCATATCCAACCACAGCCGAAATAGAATCCCCGTATGTTACAGCACGATTTTGAACTTGTCGCACTGAGTGTCCACAAATCGCACAATTCACGTGCAATGTACGGGAAACTTGAGGATCACATTCATGCATGGAGGGCTATAAAAGATCGATCACTGCTTTGGGATTCTTCAATTCGTTTTCGAGTTTCCGAACAGAGCAAAATGCCACGACTGAGTCGCACCAGTTGAAATATCGCCATCGGTCGCCTTGAAGCAGGGGAATCCCAGTCGCCCGTCGAATGACTGTTCATCAGAGCACGATTTCTCGTCGGTTTGTACTATATCGCCAGCAAAACTAGCACTTCCAAGCATATACCTGGATTGAGAAGAGTGTTGGCACAGATCTAGACCGTCAGAAATAGATTCCGAGAGGCAACGTTAAGAGCCAGAAGACCGTACTTTTGCACCGTCCTGCGACAGCAACATCGCCAACGTCGCGTCCGATAGTGCATCAATGTTCAGCCCTGGACCCTGGCAAATTGGCGTCGAATCTGGTTCAGCGATGAATCACAATTCCTGCTGCAGCGACGTGCCGGAAGACCGAGGGTGTACAGACGCCGCCATGAACGTTTAGCCGACGCCTGCGTCTCCAAGGTGGACAGATTCGGCGGGGGCAGTGTGATGATGTGGGGAACCATATCCTATACAGGGAAAAGTGATCTGGGGCTGATCCAAGGAGATCTTACAACGCAACGGTACTGTGATAAAATCCGTCGGCCACACCTCCTTCCGATTTTCAACCGGCAGAGGGCTCTCTTCCAGCAGGATAACGCCAGACCGTATACAGTACGTGTCACGGTAGATTTTCTTCTAAATGAGAACATTCCTGTACTGCCATGCCCTTCCAAGTCACCAGACTTGAACCCCATTGAACATGTATGAGATGAACTGGACAGGCGGATGCGACAGCGCGACCCTCAACTCCAGACACTTCAGCAACTTGCACAAGCATTGCAAACAGAGT
>JAUELE010266837.1:0-18437 GCA_031471655.1 Diodora aspera | reverse complement strand
GACTGACATTTTGCATGTTGGACCCCCCCCCCCCTTTTAAGTTGGACCCGTCCCTTTCCAAAATCCTGGATCTTCCCCTGCTCTATAGCTTCTGTATAACCAGTTACCATCCTGCTTGATGTATTTGTAATTCACCATAGATTCGATACTTCACAAACATTAGTTACGTTATATCTTTACTGAGGACAAACTCACGACTTTAGTAAATAAACCCCACAATGTCAACTTTCTGAAGTCAAAAGACAATCGCCGACATCAAAATTTAAACTTTACAGAAGATGATTAACATTATATACTTGTATTGGAGCCTTGTGATATCATGTCATACGAATCTGGCGTCTACTGTAAATTAATGCTTCTTCTTGAGATATACATATATAGTAATTGACAGGCTTGTAGTTATAACTGCATGGCAGGCTAACCTTTATCACGTTCTCTAGGACGTCCTTTAGAGACCTTCTGGACTCCGTTCCAGAGAGCAGTGTTAGTGCTCAGTTGACCGTCTGATCAATCTTATTAATCTGGACTTCATGTGTTATCCTATTTCAGAAGCAACTCTTAGCAGGCTTTCATGTTCTAAATCATACGAAGATTTCTGTTGGCGGAACGGGAATATATTTTCTCTTTGCTGATTATGAAGTGATGAGAGTGCAATGTACGGAGGTCACGAGCTTGAGAAGGTACACAACGTCCTAGCAGTATATGGATGGGTGACCAGGTTAAGGTGCGAATGGTTCGCTCCTGTCCCGCAGTGAAGCACTGATTATGTCAGTGGGGTCACCTTTGGCAAATGGCTTTGCTCGTAGCTTGCCTCAGCTGAAATGGGGTATCTGCTCGAAAAGTTATAGTAATGTGACGACGGCGACGGAAGCAACTTCAAAGTGTTGGGGACGGTGATCCTGTGGAGGCTCTTATGTTTGAAGTAGACATGTAGATTTACTTCAAACCACATTACATGTTAATACACACAAATATCATGTACATTGTAAGAAGTGTGGGTGGGGTTGAAAAAAGGTGAGTGGGCTTTAGATTTTCAAAATACGTTGTCAATGTATGCTCCGTCATTCCTGTATTCCTATCCGTATATATCAATTCTTTTAAGGTTTATATTCCACTACACGAGAATACGGTCTTTGGTTGAGCTTGTCGAGGGAAATTTGTTCCAATATTACACTTATTCTGTTATGATATGTTCAATAATATACTAGAATGAAACTTTGAAAATTGATATTTCCAAAATAGATATTGAACAAACAAATGAAAAACCCATATTGTACATGAGCCTACGATAGTTTTGAGTTGGTATGACTGAACGTGACTGGAGACTCAGATTCCATCATTTTTACGCGAGTATGTAGAATACTCATTGTACGCTCTTGAAACTTGTTCTCTTCATTATTATAACTTAACTGATACTTGTATTTTCGAGACATCACTTTTTCAATTCAAAGTACACGTTGATGTATTTCTACGTGTATTTCATTATTGTCGTACTGTCGAACAATATGTCTTTATAAAATGGGTTGCAATTGTATCAACTGAGTGCGATTGAACTGTTTAAATGTGTCAAGAACCTGCGCCAAGGCAAAGCACGCTGGTACCCCTTTGTATACAGCAAGATCACTCTCTGCTTGGCTTGAGTAAGGTACAGCTAGGAAAGGAATATATTCTTAGAGACACCAAGTGTCCTCCTGCCCCTTTCCTTTACGTTATTTCTACAGCATCAGCATCTTTACACAAGCTCTAAGGGGGTGATAAACGTATGTTATAACATATTGCAATCATTCTGCAGTGCTGATTGTTGTATCCGAACTGTTAAGTCCATTGTCCAAAAGCCTTACGACTTCCGTGACTAAGAACAAGTCTGGCTTAGGGAATGCTCAGACCTTGACTCGAAAGTACATTATATTATTCTCACACAAGTCTCAAATACGATTGACTTTCTTTTTTATTTGTTCTAAAGTCTTTCACATTTAATTTGATATCCAACGTAAAGCCCAAGAACTTCTCCCAGAGCGAATGACCTTAAGGTGATCCCTTACAGGACATGTCGCTTTCATGGTTCCTTACTAAAGCTGGTGACAGCACCACTTTGTTGGCAGAAAGCAGCACTCGAAGAGTTTGCATTGCAGATTGAAGTTTATTATAGAGGCCAGGAGGTTAGCAACAGAATATAAATATGAGACTCTCTCTAATTGCGATTCAACGACAGAATCGTTCTTCGCCTTACGTGTACTAAACATGCTAGTTTGAACGAATGTGTCAAAGCTAATTAAAGAGATTAATTCAGTGTTGGTGATCGTGGTGCATCCGGAGCTGGTCCCAGTCAAGGTCAGCGCTCCAGGCAACAGTGCAGCAGGCAAGTCTGGCTCCAGCATTGCCAGTTGCCAGGCTTCCTTGATCACCCCCTGTACCAAGATCGTCGTGGTTTATGTGGATCTGCAACAGCAAACAGTGCATAGTGTCATGGCAGGCATGCTAGTGTTCTTCCTTCAATAACATTGCATGAAATTGGATACTTTCATCCTTTATAGTATAATAATGGCATTTCAAAGATATTATGAAAACTCGTAAAATGGGGTGCCATTTTCCAGGGGAACTAGCTCCCGGACTAGAACATAATATCTTTCATGATATGTTGCGCCCCTCCCCCTTAAAATTAATCCTGGATCCGCTCCTGAACGACATGTAAATTGTTTCGTGATGTTGTTGATTCTTCTAATGTACAAGACGAACAAAGTCCCGAAGCTTCAAATTTGGTGAATTCCAACCAAAGACAGTAAGCTACAGGTGAATATCATGTGCCACGACATGAAAGTAATTTCTTGTACTTACAACAATGCCTCGGCCGATGATAGAGTGAGGTCCGACGAGTGAAGTGATGGTATCATTCATATCGGTGTGCACCTCACCTTTCATGTCACACTCAATGTTTCCCCAGTCCCCGGCATGTCTGAAACAGACCAGAGTTACCGATTGGGACACGTACAACGGTTTTAACATGTGACAGCGCCATGTTGTTGAAGGGAAACTCATTTCAGGTAATACAGTGGACTCTGTACAAACCGGCATCTGAGTAGTCCGGCATTCTGTCAAAATCGGCATAAAGTTTGGTCCCGGCGAATTCTAGTTTACATTTCATGTAAAATACTCTGGACAATCCGGCCTCTCTGTCCATTCCGGACACCGGCTTACACTTTTAGTCCCAAACATCGTTTTCAAATGAAAAATATTCTCAAATGTATTTTAAAATGTAAGTGAAACTCCAGGCCCTATTTTATGAAAGCTTCTGAACTGTATGACATCGTAAGAGATACGATGACGTTTACATAGCTGTCCATTCTGGCCGTATTTAGTTGGGGAGATGCAAAAGGGTTTTGTAAACTGTATAACAAAAATCAATACGTCCAGACAATGATCAACACGTTGTTTAGGAGGTCGTACGATAACGGGCTTTCTCTCAAGTCCCAGATCTGAAATGTTTAACTTCTTGCGCTCGTAGTGCAGTTGATGCGAAAGTGTGTTAACAACATTTACAAATATATATCGATCAACAAAGTCACATTAATGAGAATGGGTATTCTAGTTTAGTCTCAAGGTTCGTGGACTTCATGTACCTGGTATCAGATTCGTGTCCGGAGTGATCCACCTTGTCAGGATTGTAGTGACCACCAAATGAATTACAGCCATTGCTCATGTCACCAAATTCGTGCACGTGGAATCCGTGCACGTGCCCTGCGTGGCCGGTGTGGTCAGTGTGGTGGGAATGTCCCATATGGTCAGCATGTCCACTGTGGTCGTGATCCCCTGCAGACACGTCGAACCCCTTCAAGTGCAGCAAAATCTCGAGGGGTTGATAGATCTGAAGGAGTAAGATATTGGGTGCAGGTTTTTTTTAAGATTCTTGCTCTATTTGACAAAATTAGTGTCGTTCAGGTTTGAAAAATTAACATGTTTCCAGAGCGACATGGAATAAACTGAACTATGACACAGTTTGTAAATCAATCGTGACGTCTCGATAAGGATCAAGTTGATGTTGTCAGTCATGAAAACCGTTTAAACATGTTTCATTTGGTGTAGGCTTGAGTTCATCATCGCAATTCAAGCTATTTATCATTGGGCTAAATCGCCTTCGTCATATACCCTGGATTCACTCCCTAGAACCAAAGTCGTTTGTGTATTGAGAAACCATTCTGCTCAATATAGACAATAATGAAATATTACATACTAAACGAGACCAAGTTAGTAAGGGAAGTAACTCTTGAAAATATGCAAAGCAACAACAGCAGATGCCCCAAAATTTCGTTGAGCATTGGGCGAGATGCACCACATGATTGGGTGCAAGCTTTTTCTGTTGAGTCTTTAATGATTGGTCAAAACGTAAGGTCACAACGATCGTTCTCTGATCCCAAAGACTTTGACCGGCAGCATTAAAGTCACAGCTAAAGCGCATTAAAGAACCTTAATATTTTGCGCATAGCGATCCAGAAACCTGGAGCAGCACATGGGATACCGGCTCTATTATATTTCACTTCTGGTATAAAAACAAAGCATAGAAATGTGTCAACCGATAGTAAAATGATCGTATAATATTAACATAAGCGGATACAGCAAACCTTTTGTTTTAACTATGCTATATTGACAAACCTTCTGACGTAAGAAAATAGTGCCCTGGATGTTGTGGAGTGTATTTGCCATCACTGGATTCATTCCCATTTCACAACGAGCATACATGTACTCTGGAATGGAATGCATAATTGTAATTACGAGAATTAGCGACATTTCCATTTTGTATTATATTGAGAAATATAAAGCAGAAATTCTATACTGATAATGTATCACTATTGTATGATATATCAGAGGATCGTCGTTTTCCTCCTATTCAGAGCAGTACCTCAATACCATGAAGTTGATAATCGTGTGAATGTTCAGTCGCACAGATCGTAACTTAAGCTTGCGATTGCACCTTGTCTTGATTCACGACACTACTTTTGAACATTTATATAATTATTAAGATTAAATTTCTTTAACAGAAGGTGTAGCCTATAATTATTCAGAAAAAGACTAACAACCTTCATGAAAATAATATTCATATTTACCATCACTTTCAGGGTGATGCAAGTGGGCATGAACGCCCATCATGTCCATATTACTTTTCATCATGCCCGGATTTTTCATCGCTGCGTGATGCTGTCCGTGTCCCATACCGTGCATGCCATGATGCATGCCATGAGCGCCCTCATTGTTGCCGTGTTTGTGACTGTCGTGGTGACCGCAATAATGCATACCATCACCGTGACTTCCGTGGTGCATACCATGACCGCCTTTATCTTTACCCTGTTCGTGACTGCCATGGTGCATATCATGACCTTGTTCGTGACTGTCATGGTGCATACCATGAACTCTCTTCTCGTCGCCTTGTTTACGACGGCCATGGTGACAACCATGGCGCTTGCCATCATCACTGTCCTCATCTTCGTCACTATCATGATGGCCGTGGTGTTCGTCATCATCAAGATGCATGTGGATATGCACGTGAGTTCCAGCATCGTCGTGGTCAGTATCGGCATCGTCGTCTCCCATCCCATGCACATGAACCATCACTCGTGATGATCCAAAGTCGTTCACTTCGGTCCATAGTGCAGAAAGATTTTTCTTCAAAGAATCGAGTTCTGAAACGATTGCATGAAATTGCATCATGTGCGATTAACAGCAATCATATATATGAAACATTAAGAACAACCACAAATTCAACTTGCTTCAATACCCATATAACAGCTAAAACTTGAATACGTGGTCAAACTCAATGTTTTATGTTGAAATGAACAACCGTTGGAACGATAACGAAACATAAATGTATGTACATAACACGAATAATGCGCAAAAGACATAGCGTGTCTTTTTGTCGGTTTAACAGCCTCGTGAATGGCCTAATATGTTGTGTGACCCCCATGCCAGAAATTAGAACAAAAAACACATTCCGATCTTTCCGACAGAGTCGTGAAAATATTCGTAAACCTTTGGAAACGTGACACTTGCAAATAAATGCGTTCGGCTCATATTCGGAAGTCATTCGGAAATCGACGGAACATTCTTCGGTGAACCCCCAGAGACAGTTTCAGAATAAGGCTGGCTATTTGAAAGGCGAGAATGGGATATTTAATTAGGCATACCCGTTTACAATGTAGGATTTACAGTTTATGTTACTCATTTCATATAGATAGCACCAGACTTATTTGAGCGTTCGGGGGCAAGTATCCAACTATAACACATCTTCGTACATTGTAATTAACACTCTTCATACAACCAACTCGTTTTTCATTTGTCAGTCACATATGCCGACACGCTGGTAACACGATGTGCTAAGTACAGAACGACATAACTAAACTATGCAAAGTATCTACAATACGAATATTATGGATGTGTGTTTGTTAGTCCTGAAGAAGAAATTGTACTCTTCATTCTGACGGTTCTAAATGAAATGTAACCACACTTGAAAGCGAACAGAAACATTTCAGCCGACTTTCAGCTTGGTTGAAACATAATACACCTTATCAGCGGCCATTCATAACCGTCGGGGAAAGACATCTACCAATAAACACAGTACTCGCTTCTGTGCGAATAAACCTTAACTAGCATTTTGTTGAAATTATTCCAAGTTCTTTTAATCTCGCTGAAACTCTAGATATATAAGCCCTTCGTTATTCGTGGCGATGTTGATTACTATAGTGTTACACATGCTTTTTGGAGCTTGAGAAGACAGAATTCATATGTTTGTCGTGCTATCAACACAGATCGCGATCATGTTACGAGATGTTGACCATTCTGACTGCGTTCTATTAATACTGCATTTAAATTGATACAAATGACAGATATGACTGGTAAGAAATGCTGGTGTTTTGCATCTCACAAATCGCAGAAACGCTCTCGCATATTCAATAAGATAGTGAGCATATATTTTAATTGTGGCGTTACGTACTGCATTAATAATATAATGGGTAATGAAACATCAAATTTGATTTTATGGCTCTTATAAAACTTGCAAGCACCATTCACAAATTACATCATTAACAGAATTCCTCATCCAACATAAATATAGATTCAACATTGTTGACTGCATTCCCACCAAAGCCATGATACGATTAACTATTACAAGGACATACCTGTTATTATATACATATGTCATATCTATGCATACTACATCATTTGTATAACCACTGAGACGTGTCTTTGGTGATGAGGTTTCGTCGATCCGAACAATACTCGAATTATATCAAAAAGAGTAAACGTAAGGACATTCATTTCAGAATGTTGGCAAGGGTTATTCTCGCCTTGTATGCGGGCCATAGGTCTTACGTACAATAGAACAATCTGTTCTGTTCTGTTGAAATTATAACTGGCACACATTATGCAGTTTTACATGCGACTATTTGAGACTATGTATTTGCACAGTTTACCTGCCATGCTGCCTCCACTTTTGTCTTTACCCCTGCCCCGAGGTCTTTTCGGTTTCTTGGCATCCGCATTGAGGATTGCAACCACCACAAGCAAGATATACCACAACTGCATTGTTTCCTCAAAGATGAACCGTCCAGTGATTTTGCTTCTTCCTGCACGTGAATCTACTGGGAAGGGAGACCTTAAATAGTCGTGTGACCTTCGAGCCACTATCAAATATCAGCTGAGTAATATTAGAACCAAATTCCAGGGTAAACATTATCTGTCTTCGTGTGTCTAAGATAATTGTTCTCTTGGTAATTGATAAAGCTGAACGAGGGTCGCTGTAATTTGGCAGCGTTCCAAGATCTCATGACCACCACTGATGTCCTACCAGTTTAAAGTGCTTCGTTTTTATCTTTTACAAAAACAGAATCACTGATAATGAACAAGGGATTATACGTGTGATAACTACGTTGTAATGTTTAATGAAACACCGTATTTCATAGTTTTGATAAACCATTTTAATTGCTAACGCAACATCGCATTTCAGCTCTTGGGCAGCTGATTGGAGTGATAGAGGGGACTGTTTAATGTCACATAAACGCATTTCAAAACATTATTTAGGAAATTATAAGAGTTTAGTTAATTCATATAGTTACAATGACGAATTGTCATCATTGCGAGTGTTAACTTTTTGCTAACCAACTTGAAAGTCCCAGGTTCGAATCCGAGAACCTAAGAGTTACATTATCTGGTAAAATCCGCAATGACCAGTGAAAAGATATGTCGTAATAAATCAGCAATCTATCCGTGTTCGCAACAATATGGACCATCCGGGGTTTTTTTATGAGACTTTTGTTATGCAAACGTTTATGAGCAAATGTTGATTCATCTATATCATCGCCCTAATACACCATGCCAAAACACCTACTTATTCGTCTGATATGTTTGGCATTTCTAACCTACTCTAACTTCTTGTTTAAACGCCGGAAGCTTATTTGATTGGAAAACGTTTGTACCGGGCGATTAATCAAGGCAGGAGTTAAATTAGTGTGTTGTTTAAAATACGTGTTTAAGTGTACACACGTACAGCTTCAATTTTAGTCATAATCAGTTTTGCCATTTCCTCCGGCGTTTTTTCAAGACAGGCGTTTATTCAAGGCAGGCGTTTAAATAAGGATTTACGGTACATGGTAGGGGGACCGTTGATCGTGTGGCAAAAGTTCAGTAGTTATGCTACTACATCACGACGTCAACGTTAACTTGTCCATCCAATGCTAGGACATACATGTAAGTAGGAGCATTTTCGTGTGTACCCCCCATGTGCACATAAACAACATAGAACAGTATGCTTAGGTATACGTTTAATGAGAAGTTCAGTAGGATAGCACAATGGCGAGGCCAGTTACCAACCAACTTGAAAATCACAGGTTCAAATCTGAGAACCTAAGCGTTTCTCTGAGAGCGTTATATCTTGTTGCATTATCTGGTAAAATCCACAACAACCAGTGTAAAAGATATTTCGTAATAAATCAACAATCTATCCATGTCGCAACAATACGAACAATCTGTTTTTTAATGAAAAGTTTGTGATGTCAACGGTTTTTTTCCGGAGACAATTTAACAAGGCGTCTAAATAAGGATTTACGGTACATGGTAGAGGGCGTTGATGGTGTAGCAAAAGTGCCATTGTTGAGTTACTACATGATGACGTTAAAGTTAACGTGTTCATCCGATGCCAGGATATACATGTAAATAGGAGCATTTCCGTCTACATGTACCCCCAATGTGCACATTCTTCAGTGAAATACAAGCACATAAACAACATACATGTAGAACAGCATGATTAATTTTGGTATAATTCAATGTTTTAGATGACGCTAACGGCATGGTGATGCAACATGTCCAATCAGACAGCTTTGGTCATGACGAGTGTGGTCGAATGTGGGAAACTCAGTTGGACAATGATATGATTTGTTTTGGAGATGGGTCACATGGACCATGCTAGTTATGTATGCACATGTATCAGTGTGTGCGTCCATGCGTGTGTGGATGGATGCAGTGCGGTGAGTGCACTTGAATGTGTATATTGTATAGACTATGACAACATCTAGTGGTTCACTTTATTGCTTGTGGTCCTCACCACACCATGTAAGTAGTTAATATGGGTACATTTAGAGACGATATTTCTATATTTGTAAACAAACACTTTAATTCTCTCTGGAAAATCAACGAGATACTGAAATCGAGGTGGATCAATACCTACGATAATACAGGCAAGCGGAAGAGGATTAAACAGTTTTACATAAGTTGGTTAGGTTATTCATCCAATTCAATTCGTTGGTCCATGAAAAGGACGTTGTGTAAGCTTGCTTTCATGGATCAGCTGCTCATCTTACACGGTTACGCAACCAAAAAGTACTTCCCCTCTAATTCACCATGGAACTTTACGGTTCACCTTCATGCGCCGTTACAACTTAATGGATACTGGGGAGTTGGACTGCGAGAATTTTATGCTTCGCGAAAATCAAGGAGACAATTTGTTTTATGTATATTGTTCGTTGTGCGAACCAGGTATATTTGATGGAGTGTTCAAGCCGCTCCTTCGACGAGTGAACAGTTAATTCAATAAATGGGATGCAGTATTTGAGAATCCATATTTCGTTCCATCACGAATCATTAATAACTTCATAAGTGATATTGAAGTGTATATAACAGATAACGTTGGCAACCCAGCATCATTTCTCAGCGATTTTACATCAGTGACGTTGCAACTAAAGAAATATTCGTTCTTGTTGTGAGCCAATATGATGGATTATGCTCAAGGAAAACACCAGCCTGTGCTGTGTGTGCCGGATACAACCAAATGGATATCATTTTATGAGAAACTCGCCCAACTATTCACCCACACTAAGCTAGCGATATTAACTCTCACATACGTCTGAGTTACGATTAAATAAATTCCCCACATGCAAAGATGATTCCGATTGATCAGTTCACATCTTCACAGACATGGAAGGATGTACCATATATTAAAATGGTTACACCAACAGAACAATCAGTACAACAAGCCAAGTCTGCAATTGTACACAACAGAGACATGTTTCGATCAATCTACATAAGAAACAGCACGCCATGAGAAAAGCTCATTCTGACAGTGGAAGAGGGAAGAAAAAGACGAACCGGAAAGTCATATCGAAACAAGCGAGATACAGGAAGGTCTCGGTAAACTCAAGAAAGAGGAAAAACTTCGCAAAAGCTCCTCAACGCTCTAAGAGGAAACCGGTGTACAAGAGAGATATATTCTCGGGATAATGTCGCTGCTTTCCTCAGACGAATCGCTTTTTACTGAAGTTCAACCTAAGGAACTCGATTTAATTTCTCTTCCCCAAACACAGACAGCAGTGGAAAGAACATATGTGCAAGAAGTGCGACCCGTATCTCAGCTGTCAGGGTCATCTCCTATCGAATTCTTCGTGAGCGGTCAAAACGGTCTAGAATACATAGATCTAAGGCGTTCAACATTATATGTTAAGTGTCGAGTTCTTAAAGCTGATGGAATTAAAATCGCTGATGACGAACAGGTCAGACCAGTGAATCTCTTTCTGCAATCTCTCTTTCAACTAGTGGACGTCTCACTGCAAAGGAAACGCATGACATCGTCAACGAATAATTATCCGTATAAGGCGTATTTGCAAACTCTGTTGTACACCGACATTGATGCGTCACAATGCACACTGAAGTCGCAACTATTCTTCAAGGATAAGGAAACCAAAATGGAACAGAGCAATCCTAACGGAGAAAACCAAGGATTGTTTTACCGTCATCAGTATATCAGGTCAAGCAAGAGTGTAGACTTAGAAGGTCCATTATATCATGACTTGTTTCAAATGTCGCGATACATAATAAATCAAGTGGATTTTCAGGTAAAACTCTACCGATCTAAACCAGAGTTTGTGCTCATGGCAACGAGTGAAGATGCGGCTTACAAAGTTGATATAGAAGATATTGTTCTGAGGGTAATGAAGGTATGCGTCAATCCTGGTGTCATCCTCGGACACAACGCCGCGGTAACAAAATCCCCATGTAACTATCCATTCAGAAAAACGGAAGTGAAAATGATGTCGATACCCTCGGGTCAAGTTAGTTTTGTGTGGGATAATATTTTTCAAGGGATGAGATCGTCAAAGGTCAAAGGTCGTCGTTGCATTTGTTAAGTCTTCTGCGGGCGCGGGAAATCGTGAAAAGAATCCTTTTAATTTTGCTTCGTTTAAACTTAACCAGATATGTTTGTTGTGCGACGGGGTCGCTTATGGTGAATCTGGACCCATTAAATTTAATTATGATCTCTCCTCGGGACAGAATTATGTTTCAGTCCTGGTGAATTTGCACAGAGCTGGGGGAAACATCTCGGCTACGAGGGAAGCTCTCTTATCACCCGAGCAGATAGTTACAAAGTTCAAAGTCAGCTTATTTTACGTCGCCTTTTGCCTCCTGAAAGCCGAGCAGATATCGACGGCGGTTATGTCATTTACGGATTTCCATTGGACGTTTCTTTTGGTTATGACACTCGTCACATGGAATTCATCACCCTTCAAAAACAAGGGAGCCTGAGACTCGAGGTACAGTTCGCATCAGCTCTTAAAGAAATCGTTACATGTGTGGTTTACGCAGAGTTCTGTTCCATGTTTCAGATAGACAAAACACGAAACGTGATTGTGTGAGCAACAGGTGAATAACGGTCAGATACGATGTATCATTGAACGCAATGAAATCCTGAGAAAACAAGCAAAGACAAAACCTGCACTGATCCTGTAACATCGGAAGACTTTCAAAGAGAGCAACAAAACATGTCCACCCCGGGGGTAAAATCCAATACGTGTGAGTCATCCACGCCGCCTACCCTCATGCCTTCACCAAACAACTTATACATATGCGGAGCCTCCCAAGCGGGAAAATCCGTTTTTACTCGAAAAGTAATTGAACATTCTAGCACCATGATTTCTTTGCCGGTTAAGAAAGTGCTTTATTGTTATTTAATGTGGCAACCGTTGTTCACCGAAATGGAGAGGTCCATACACAATATTGAATTTCACCAAGGCATCCCCAGCGAAGAACAATTCGTTCAGTGGGCGGACCGGGAAGCTATGACGATCACAAGCTATTGGTGTTGGGTGATCTCATGTATGAAGTGTGCAGCAATCTGTCGGCTTGTAAGTTGTTCACGACAACAGGGAACCATCTATCCATTACTGTGTGTTTAATTTCGCAAACTATTTTTCCGCCATTTGGAAAATACGCTAGGACGATATCTTTAAATTCTCACTTCATAGTGTTGTTTCGCAACAGAAGAGATAATCTCCAAGTTCAATTGATTGGACGACATATGTTTCCTTGGAGGAGCAAATACTTTATGGATTCCTACGACCAAGCAACTACTCGGTATAAATTCGGTTATCTTATGATAAATTTATCGGCTGATGCTGAGAAAGAGTACCAGCCACGCACAAACGTTTTTCCTGGAGTGTTAATCCCGATTTTCACAGCGAAATGAGTTCAGCGTTGAACTTGAATAGACAGTTCATTGAAATGGTGAAGGAGGCTTCATCCGACACTCAACGGAAAGCTTTATTGAAAACTATGTCAGCTGGACAAATACGAGCAATATGCGAGGTCTTCTTAAATCTGTTAAAAGGCACCATTCCGATTTCGGAAGCGCTTAAAAGACGTCTGCACAACGGCAGTTCAGTCGGTGCATTGTCAGCAAAGCTACAACACACTAGCACAAGAAGCAGCTCCTCGTTAAACACAGAGCTATCGTGCCTATCAGCCTAAGGCAGATTCAACTATTGTTGAATGAATCAAGCGAGGAAGAAGACACAGAGAGGAGTGCGAAGATTATTCGTCAGGATAATGTCATCAAAGGAGATGGTGTTGGTGTTCAAAGACAAATATGAACGCTTTTTACAGAAGGTTAATAAAGATGTCAACACGGACGTGAGAAACAACACTAACGATGACGACGACGCGAACACAGGCGAAGAAAGCAGAAGTAATCAGCAAGAAGCTAACCAGCTAACAACGGCCAAATATCCTCCCACTCATAATCAACACTGGATTGAGAGCAAACCCGAAAAGAGGGGACAAACAAAACGTGCTCCATACTGGTTTACATATTAGGTTGTGTAATCTCATTGATGTATCCTATGCATCGCATTATAACGCATTCGCGTAGAGTTTATACTCCTCGTGTTCCCGTAATCCTTTCAATAAACATATGAAAAGCTTCTTTTCTGCTGTGTTTTTGTGATACTCATTCGAATTCTGTGAACAATGGATTTTATCTCTCCACAACATCAAGCACTGATACTTTCCCAACAGAAGGTCACAGCGAATTATTTTACACAGAATGCACACAACCTGCACTCTCATGAAAAATACTCCGAGTGAGTGTCTTCCGATTGCTCATGGTGGTCGGTAATCTTTCAACCATATCACCTAGATCCATGCTTTGACACGAATCTAACATAAAATCACCATGAATTATTTCCCCCTAGCATGTTCAACACATGCGCTCTTACGATGAAACTTCTGGGTGAGTGACTTCGGATTGCGTAAGCTTTTCAATAATCTTTCAACCATATCACTAAGCTTTATCCCCCGACATGTTTCCACCAAAAGGTTACTGTGAGTTATGTATCCGGGATGCTCACAACAAGCCTACTCGTGATAAAAGACTCTGAGTGAGGGACTTCCGAATGCACATGGTGTTCGGTAATCTTTCAATCATTTCAACTCGCATCAAGCGTTCTCTTCTAGATGTCTACATTAATTTGTGCGGAACACATAAAGGATCGTTATCAACAACTGTTGCCCATGCAAAAATTGGTTTGTTATAGCAAATAACAGTCAAACACTAATTTCAAGTATTTAATCATATATTTATTACGAATTATGGACATGTCATAAGTAAAACCCTCACATTGACTACAAAAGATCCAGAACACGCCACAAAACACGGAACAACCAGAATACATGGGCAACTCGTAATTATTAAGTTTCAGTTAAAACTTCTTCCCTTCAAAAGCATTATAACTCGATGAACGACGCGAACAATTGTTAGTTATAAAAGCTTTAATAGATGAAGATGATGTCAGGTCTATGCTCTCTCAACCTAGTTTCTGCGCCGTTTACATTTGGGTTTCAGACTTAAAGTTAGCGGTGATGTTGAGAAGCCATCTTCGTGTACTCGTCACTTGCAGTAAAAGTATGACAGCCCGCATATTTCCATCGTAAACGTGTATACTACATTGTCTCTGCGCTGAAAGCCTTTGTTTTTGTGATTTCTTTGCGTCCAATACCCGACGGAACGTGGATAGAGCATCTTCCACGTTGGCTTTGTTCAAGCCTTTGCAACTGAGCTTGACACCCCCGTCGTATCCACTAATCACGTAAGATTTAGAATTGAGCGACACCATCTCCTTACCCTCGCATTCTAGAGTAAACACCCCGGGCATCGATGGGTGGCAGTTGGTCTTCTTGAAGTTTGGATTCATCGTCGAGATACTCATAAGGAAAACACCCTTTGGCGTGAGGCACCTTAAAGATTTTCAGTAACTGGTCATAATTAGTTCCTGGGGGTAAATACTGAGTTATATCAGCTAACATTATTTGTTAAGGATAAGGATGAATTTCTGCTGATTGCGAAAGGCAAGTCTGGGAACTGCATGCTCTTATCAAAGGGCGCTGCGGGCAAGGTAAATATGTACATGTATATGATGATCAATCATGATTATTATAATTATGATTATTTTAATGAATATGGCACATCTAACGTAGACCTCATCATATGATAGATAAATCGCCCGCATAATACATAATATTGAATTCTGTGTTTTGTAGCTACTCTCTCTAAGAGAACAGATCGAAACTAAATTGGATAACCTTAACGAGGCTCATCCGAAATTGGAGACTTCGAGCGATTTCATGGGATCAACGACCTTCATGAGCAAACCTAAAATGAACTATGCCTTCTTGAAGAACAACAACTCCTGGCTTATCTCGTTGAGAGAGTGGAATTCGAAGAAGCTGATTCCCAACGGCGTTTGCGTCCCCGTGGAGGATTTCTGGATCATTCTGGATAGTCTGTCAAGTCACTTGCAAGCGTAATTAAACAAGTAAGAAACATCATTAATTTGAATGTAGAATGATTATTTAGTGTCATAAACTTCGTAAATTCTATCCACCCACTTGTAAAACGAATTAAACCACTAGGAATCTTCATCAACGTAACATAAAATGATTATTTACTTTCATTAATATTCAAATTTGAAAACTTTTATTTAGTTATTCTATTTTATTTTTCAGATTACAGCCCGATGGAAAGTGAACCCAGACAGGTTATTTGTGGGGATGGAAAGTTCTATTGTTCGGAGTGCTCTTTTCCCTTACCGAACCGTGCTCTTATTAAGAAACAGCACGCTGTGTTTGAAACTCATAGTTGCGAGCAACAGGGGGAAAAGAGTACCCCGTTATATCAATGTAGCACATGTTCAAAGAAATTGTTTCTCGGATCGCTGAGTCTTGTGGCAACACAAGCGACCTATTCATCCAGTGGGCTCCGACAGCGACGAACTCCAAGCAGAACAATGGCCAGAAAACTCCAATGTTAGACCCTGGACTATGCAGAGGGTAAAGTGGTGGATGAGGAGCTTCGGAGGGTCTACGATCTCCATAAGTCAATTAATTTAAGAAAACACGGTGAATCAAGGGATGCAAGTGTCTCAACAAAATATAATTTTCCTGTTAACTCTTTAGATCACAAGATAGATTTTGGTGGACGTTTAAAATTCATTTGTGAAGACAATCCAAATCATTTAAAGTCAATGTGTGCATACCAAAGAATACAGGTACTACATTCCGTATAGAAACTCCAACCTGTTTGATTCCCCTCGCCTAGTAAGCGAAAGGAAAGACATTGCACGTATTCTGAGCGCCATTGAAAGAAGGATATCGCACAGCTCACCACACAGCGTCTCAACACCAAATGGAAGCTAATCATGCTGACCAATGTGTGTTATACCGCATACAGTACTTCTTTCATCCTGGGAAAAGGATCACTTCCTGAATGGCTCCGTACGAAGAGATGCATCTGAAACAAGATAACTTGTGCGCTTTCCCATGTCTCGCCTATTACCTTAGGGCAAACGACAAGCACACTTCATCTAAGAGCGTGGAGAGAAACGCCAAACAGTTGCTCGCGAATGGTTACACGCCAAGCGTACTCCAAAACTCAACAAGCCATTTGATGGACTGCGCTTGCCCAATGATCTTCCCAAGTTTGAACTACATCACTAAGCTCTCACTTTTTACACAAAAATACAAGTGCCGTTTCTGCGACAGATGCTTCAAGAATATCCGTCTCATGCGAAACATGAGAAAACGTTCTGTCTCAACAAAACCCGTCTGTGTTTCCCGGGTTGGTATTTCACCGCTCCAAAAAACATCTTTCAGGAGCTTATGAATATAGCGGACATCAACATTCCAGAAGATGAGCGTTTTTATCCTTTCTTTGCTTTTTATGAGTTCGAGGTTATGCTCGTGAAAACGCAAAACGAGCCAAGTGCACGCTCTGTCCCATATCAGTCAGCATTTGCAGTAATGCACGGGGGTTCGAGCAAGCTAAATGTTTCGTTGATTCTTCACTGAACACACTGGTGGAGTGCATGATGTCTCTTTTGAGAGGCATCGCTAGGGAAGCAGGCAGACTCACCAAGCAGAAGTTCGAAGGCGTTTTCCAAGAGCTTGATGCTTTATAAAACAGTGTGGTGCTTCCCCGGGAAATGTTGCTGCTGCAGATGCTGCTCATGACGACGACGACAATGTTGATGATGATGAGGAGGAGGAGGAGGAGGAGTCACCGGCTATGATAAGCAGAATGGCGAAACCTAACGTCTTCAAACAAATGATGTCAGACGTCATGAGCAACGAGAAAATTGAGGTTCTTTATAACGAATGGGAAGAATTGGACGAACGGGATGTGCAATGTTCCAAACACAACTCTTATCATTCAGCCATCATGGAAAAGATTCTGAAAAAGCTAAAAGAGAAATTCACTCACTACTGCGAACAGCTTCCAGTGTTAGGGTTTAATTCATCCAAATACGATCTCAATCTCATAAAGCCTTTATTCGTTACGCACCTCGGCTTAGCTTCCGACTCAGATGCCTTCGTCACCAAAGAATGCAATCAATACTTGAGCATACAAACAAAGGTGTTCCGCTTTCTGATCTTCGCAAATGGTATCTGCTAAGACTTCCACAATTGTGGAAGCTTTTTTCATTGTGCTTAAAATGAGCCGGTTTTCGATGCTTTTTAGCTGGGCTTTCCGCGGAGGTCGAGGAATGATGTGTCGTTCTCTTGGGCGTGCGTACAACAGCCGAAGTGGTTGGGACCTCCGTTTTATCGTTCTCACTGTCACATCCGCCGAGAAGATCTATTTCTAAAGTTGGTTGAACCTCTGGGTATTCTACAAAGAAACTAGAAATAAGTAAAACAACTTCATGTAAACTCACGCATTAGCTATCTAGATATTTAATTGAGGAAGCATCACTCTTAATAATAATAATAATAATACACTCTTTTGTGCAGACATCAGATGATGCGCTGTGGGGGTCTACTCCCATTTGCAAGAACTCCCAAGTGTGAGACACCCAGAACAGAACAGAACTTTATTTGGATTTCAGGCCACTATCAGTGGCATATGAAGTACAGGTATATGCGCATATATATATATATATATATATATATATATATACATATACATACATGGCGGTAGGGGTACACAGTATATAATGTTTTTGTTAACATATATGCTGAGGGTTTACAGAGGACTTATAACATTTCATAACTTTAGCACAGATTATGCTTAACTTACGTAATAAACCTGCTGTTGTTCCTTGAAATAATTTTGAAAACAGAAGTATATTTGGTCTTGT